>JAUMHI010000068.1:1673408-1690728 GCA_032359435.1 Enteromius unitaeniatus | reverse complement strand
TTCAAGCAAGAATCAGAGATCTTTTTTCATTCACGGTGGGTTTCTTTCGTCAAAAGTGTCTCTGACAGCAGAGCCTGGAGAGATCTCACCCCACGCGTTTGCTGAGTGTGAAGACGTCTTCAAACCGCTGACCTTCCTCCGAACAGGAGGAAAGAAGTGCTGCTTTTATTTGCTGGGCTGAATGACGGATGCCTCCTTTGGCTCTGGAGGCGAAAGAAAGACGTCCAGCGGGGACCATTCGTCTTCTCAGATGAGGTTATTAGCACGTGCGAACAAAGTTGCGGCGGCCGTATCATCGCAGGCTTCTCGTGGATGAATTATCAGCATAATTTGATGCGATAACGGCGTGGGATAATGAGACGGGCGCTTAAGAGCCGGCTGGGTGTTGGTGCAATTTTCTCTTAAGTGCTGGTGTCAGAGTCTCTGTCAGGAGCCGCTTTTAGAGTCGCGCAAACCTCGCTGTCAAACGCAAACGACGAGCCTCTCTGCTGCCAACAGACCAGAAATACACACAAGAGAACATAATAACAGCTCGTTTCAATGAGAAGGGATAAAAGATCGCTTTAATGGGCTCTGCCTGCTCAGTAGTGGAAAGAAAGGAAGTATGTATCATTTACATATACTGTATAACACAAACCCATATTTAAACATCACAAAAGATTGATCTTAAAGTGATTATTAATAGTGATTCAAATAATTAATCTAGCCTATATACAATTTATATTAAAAGCATTTTTTTTATAAATATATTTTATATATAAAAAACAATACATTTAAATACAAATAATCTGTAACTTTATTGTCACATTAATTTCAAATGTTTTTACTTTCAAATGACTAAAATAATGAATATTAAAATGTAAAACTTTAAATACAGAATGTTTTTATTATTATAATAATTGGGTATTCAAGTTTATTTATTAAAGTACAATTAAATTATGTACTTTTACAATTTAATATTTGATCGTATTAACATTTAATAATAATTGTTTTTAAACATCAAAAAGAAATTTTAACTGTAACATTTTTAACTTATGTACTTTTATTATCAAATTGACAAAACACTTAAAAAGTATAATATTTTTAGTATAGTATTAAATATGAAAACTATTACTTTTACGTTAAATTCATAAATGTAAAATCTATTAAAGTTTTATATA
Organism: Enteromius unitaeniatus; assembly: GCA_032359435.1. Classification (NCBI taxonomy): domain Eukaryota; kingdom Metazoa; phylum Chordata; class Actinopteri; order Cypriniformes; family Cyprinidae; genus Enteromius; species Enteromius unitaeniatus. The sequence continues at coordinate 1,689,568 of JAUMHI010000068.1, read as the reverse complement.
TATATATTACACATACTAAAGACCCAATTTTTATACAAAAGCATCTCCAAAAAGTATAAATAGAAACATTTTTACATTTTATAAATATAAATCTTCTTCAGGAAAAATCGAATTATATTCCATTTATCGGTTATCGGCCAAATAAGGAAATAATTCCCTTTGCTTTAAAACATTTACTTTTTAGATTTTAGTCATTTTTCAGAATCTCCAAAAACATTTTTAACAACAAAACAAGTGCCAGTATTTATACCCAAATCACTGAACCATTCAGTCAACCGATATATTTAGAAATAAAACATTTTATGTCTTTATGATGGAGCTGCTGAATTATTCACTCGACTGATTTGTTTAACAGCACTGAATCATTCGGAAACAAACAAAGTCTTTTTGAGGATGTCACTAAATCATAATTTATGATTTGTACAGTAGTAAACGGCTGCCTTTATTAATAAAAGTCAGTGAATCATTCACTTAACTCTTTTAAGAATAGTTAGTCATTAAAATATATATATATATATATATATATATATAAATACTGCATATAGAGCAGAGCTGCCACAATGAATCGATGCAGATTCCTGGATGGATTCTGATTCTTTCTCGAGTTGATTCTGAACTCAGTTTTGGACAGCAGATGTCGCTCTAATCTAGTTCACACACTCGTAATTCACTTCAACCTTTTCCAATTTTTTCTGAAGCATGCAGAGCCTCATCTGCTGTTCAAAACTAACCTCAAGAACGAATCACAATGCATTCGGAAAGTCTTTTCGAGGACGTATGGGCCCAGATGAGTCTGAACAGGTCAGTGTTAGCTTGGACTCGGCCTGTGGAGACCTGTGTCAGCACTCCTGACGTCTTTAATTCACATCCCAAATCAAAGCATGAATTATTGAGCCGCAGGAGTGTTTGATGGACAGAGGAGATGGCAGTGAGTGAGAGCTTCGGACAGAGCAGGTCCTCAGCGGGACGTCCTCAACAAACAGCCACATCCGCCCGGAATCAGTCAGGACGGCTTTTAGACTAGATGACTAAATACTGAACTTTACAGTAAACCACTAATAAAACTAGACATGCCCTGATTTACATAACCGGGTTAAAAATATTAAACAACAGTAACTTTAGAGTGTTTTTAATGTATATATTTTCACATAAAAGGTAGTGTACTGCAAATAATGGCAATTACAATATTTGTTTCATAAATAAATACTCTTTTAATCTTGTTTTTTTAACTATTCAAAAACATGCACTGCAACCAATTGTGACGTTATTTCACACAATTCTGGCTTTTTCGCACAATTGTCATTTTATCTCTCACAATACTTTTTTTTTCGCACGATTGTAATTTTATCTCACAATTCTGACTTTTTTTGCACAATTGTGATTTTATCTCTCACAATTCTGACTTCTTTTTTTTCTTCTTTTTTTTTACTCGCACAATTGCGCTTTTATTTCTCACAATTTTGTCTTTTTTCCCCACAATTGCGACTTTATATCTCTTCATATCTTTATCTCACAATTCTGGCTTGTTTTTGCACAATTGCCATTTTATCTCTCACAATTCAGAATTTTTTTCCCACAATTGTGACTTTATATCTCTTCATATCTTTATATCTACAATTCTGATTTTACATACAGCATAATCAGCCAGGTGCAATTCACTGAAAATTTAAAATGATTCTTTAAAGTGAAAAAAAAACCCTGCACACAAACACATGAGTCATTTAAACTGGTTCTTTTTAGTGAATCAAAATATCCAGTGTAATCGGTGTACTATGATTCACAAAACAAATGAGTCGTTGAAACTGGTTTCTCTAGAAACAGACTGAGCTAAGAGTACTTGTTCATATGAATACAAAATGGACCTATACGGTACATAAAATAGCCTAAAAGTTCAAATGGAGAAGGAATCCAGCCAGGCTTGTCTAGTTGACCTCAGCAAGGTCAGAGGTCACAGGGTCGATCGTGGGAAGGTCAGCAAGCAGAAATTCAAAAGGACAACAAGCATTGGTGCCTAAGGTAAACACACAACTGAATACTGAAGAGATCTCACAGCGCAGGGAGAGAGACGCTGTGTCACGTCAAACCTCAGCAAATATGAGATGAAAAGTGTGCGTCTCCGTCGCGAGGGCAAGATGGAGATAAAACGACTCCAGCCAAACCCTGACAATAGGAGATCCCAGCGCAGATGTACGCGAGCGCGGCTATTAAGAACGGATTATTAAATCACCACAGATGGAAATGAAAACGCTGATTCCAGGAAAATGCAACAATCGCTTTGCCAGTGCCCACATCCGGCCCTGAAAGCTCAGATTCATCAAAAAGGCGGAGAACAAGACGGCAGAGATGGAGGGGCTAACAAAAACTGTGTTCCAGGAACCTTCTGCGAAACATCCGCTGTTTAAAATGTAAAAAAATACAATGAAATGCTCAAGGCACAGAGTTTTCTCTTAACGTTAATACATCAAGTGTGTCATATGTTTTAAAAACACTAGGCTATCTTCTGAACATCCTCAGAATGTCCAGTTTTCATAAATGTTTCAGAAACTTTTTTTTCTTGGTTATGCAAACATCGTTTTATAATTTTGCAAACATTTTACGATTAACTGTTATCTGAAAGTTCTAAACATCCAGTTTTTTAACATGTCACTTTCGAAATTTTCCGATTTTAATGTTTAAAAACAATCGAACCTTCAAAACATGCAGGTTTTTTTATGTTTTAAAAATAAAAAATAACAAAACTTGTTCGAAATGTCCAGTTTAAAAAAAAAAACAAAAAAAAAAACATTACGCAAACATTACTATTTATTTAATTTTAACGTAAACATACAGTAAATTACAAAAACATTATTTTCTGAATGTATTCTGAACACCTAAACTAAATGTTTCCTTAACGTTTTCATGATTTTGAAAGCATTTAAAAAAGCCAGAGGTTTTGAACATTCAAAGAACGTTCTGAAAATATTATTTTTTTTAAATGTACGTTTATTTAAATAGGTAATTCAAATGTCTAAACATTTAACAGTAACAATTTTTTTTATGATATTGAAATATTTCTAAATTTTGTTCCTGTTTACACGGATGTGAACAAAACATTTAGTTGTATACTGTTTGCAAAATAAAAATGTTACTATTCAACGTCCAGTTCTTTAAATGTAAAATTTTTTTATGGTTCTGCAACCTTCAGGGAACATTCTGGAAACATTATGAGAATGTAGTACTGAACGTTCTCTGAAACAAGTAGTAACCTCACAAAAACATCCGGCCAAAATATTTAAGAAAAAAAAAAAAACGTTCCATGAACTACGTATAAATATCTTTTAGTGGCAAAGCTGCCGTTTTAGAGCATTTCCGTTCCGGAACTCTTTGAAAATAATGACTGAATGACTGTAAATACCAGCTACTCTCATATTAATCTGGCAAAACCGGCAGAAATGGCTTGACGACATTTTCCCACTGCTTTAATGAAGCTAGCTACAATTGGTTACGGAGGTTTCAGGTTCCGTCGCTATGCATATGTGGTCTGATTGGCTGTAGATTCGTCCAATAGTATACAGAGGCATCTGATGGGCGCAGGTTAAGCCCGCCTCCCAGAAGGTGGGTATTAAGGTAGCTTGGCCACACTAAAGCTTTATAGATGCGGAAGCTAGGCTAAATGTTTTGAGTACATTACCAAAAAATTATTCAATGAACGTTTGTTCATACTTTTAAGAGAACCTTGCCAGAACATTGAGGGAATGTTTCCTGTTGGGTTAATATCCATTTTTCTTCCAAATCCTATTACAAATATTTAAAACAAGAGCGCACTAAACTAACTTAAGCATGAAAGCACACATAATAACGTAATAGCATAAATAAACTAAAATAATACACCCCCTATTCCCGCCGATTAGGCCTATTAAATGCTTTCAGAGCAGGTGGTAATAAATGTCATTCATCTGAACTCAAATAAACCACAGCCAGCAGTAAAACGCAATGGATAAGTGACTATAAGTGCATTAACTAATGAAAAAGTGTCGTTCTGATATTCAGACGTGATTAACTTCACATCGCTCGTCTGATCAGGCCTAAAGAGGCGTATTATCATACGGCTACGCCCCGTCCGTCACTTCAAGCTAATTTTCGAGTGTAATTGCCCGACTCTGTAATTAATTTTGACTGAAGCTTGTACTATTTTTACACTGAAAACCTTATGAATTGTTTCTGTCGTGAACATGCTGACTGAGATTAATAACACTGATCTTTACGGATGTGGGAGTCCGATCTAATTGAGTAGAAGTAGATCAGCAAAAGTTTCCCAATGAGAAAAATGATCCTGGATCCGAGTATCTGTTCTGTGCCATATCCTCTGCATTACATTAGCTACGGCTTATAGTCTTATTTTATTTTAAAGCAGATTACTGCATTATTTCAGACTTATATACGATGTAATCCATGATTTATATCAATTCAATTCTTCAGGTTTGATACAAAGCTGCAGACTTTCATAAAATATTGATTCAATCTCAAGGTTTTTAATATATATTCGTAAAATGTATGGAGTGAGAAAAGATGTTAATATTTAATGAAGTGCACTTCGAAATGATGAAATACCCTAAAACGAGAGATTAACAGAGTATTCTTAGTATTAATGCAAATGATCATTTAACTGAACAAAAAAGTACTACCCTGAGGTGAATGAACTACTATGGTACTGCTATCCATGTCCAAAAGAAGATGGTATGGTAATAATCACGATATAAGTTCGGATGGCAATACCACATGAATATAGCAATTTGAAATGACTATGGTACTGAATGGTATTCATATTAATGTGCAAAATATAAGGTAATATTTGTGACCCTGGAGCGCAAAAGCAGTGATAAATGTTTATTTGTAGCAACAGCCAACAGTACATTGTATGGTTGTTATTCTGTTCCAAGCAGATATTTTGTAAATGTCGTACAATAAATAGATCAAAACTTGCAATGCCTATTACTATTTTTTAATTGTAATATGCATTGCTAGGTACTTCATTTGGGCAACTTTAAAGTCAACTTTCCCAATATTTAGAGCTCAGATTCAAGATTCTCAAATAATCGCCTCCAAATATTGTCCTAACAAACCATACATCAACGGAAAGATCATTTATTCAGCTTTCAGATTATGTATATATCTCAGTTTCAAAACATTGACTCTTTTGTGGTCCAGGGTCACATACAAAATATAAATCAATTACAAACTCTGGTATTTGGCAAAGAAATTACTGACAAATTGAGTAAGAAAACAATCGCACTGCCATAATAAATGTGGTAGGCTAGCCTACTTTTTCATACTTTTCTAATTGCATTTGAAGCTTTTAACAAATACATTCAGTAATCTGGATTTAAATGAAATGTGTGATTGTATATAATATAATATATAATCAAAGTTATCCTGTATGACATTTGAAATAACTGTTCAAAAGGGCTGCACGCATCTAAATGAGTCCTCAGATAGCCATTAAATCTGATTAAAATGAAATATGGGATAAAGTAAAGACTCACCTGTTCGTTATTAAGTGTGATCTGTGAGGAGAGTCTCCTCCTCGGTGTCTGCCGAGAAACTTGGGCGCGTTCAGCCGCTGCGCGCTCACGAGGCAGCTCCAACAGAGAGAGAGAGAGAGAGTAAACCACATAAACCAATCAGAGCACAGAAGAGCGATATCCTTTAACTGTTATTCAAAGGGATTGGTTTGATTTGGATCTTGCAGCTTAAATACAGTAAGGCTTCATAAATAAATACCCGATTATTAATAAGTCATCAACAAATCTATAATAATCAACTGGGCATGGATTAAGCATGCTAATAAATGTAGTTAAAACAGAATTGAAGATTAATCAGATCTAATGTACTTCTGTTTTATATGATAGCCTATACATTGATAACATATTGATTATACAACCTACACCATTTTTAATATAGCTTATGTTTAGAGATTTCAATCACATACAATCAAAGACAAAACTAGCACACGACAAAACAAAACTAAATATAAATGTATTTAAAGAATCACCAGCTTCATGGGTGCATGTGAAGTGTCATAAAAATTATGTTTTGACTGCTCAGAAATAAACAACACAACACATCCCTCTGTGATCAGTGTGGACCCCCCATCTGTTCATGACAGCACCGGCCATCTGTTGCCAACATGAAACCACATCCACCCAATTACATAACGTGGAAACTAAATTTAAACGTATAAGGATCAAGACAAAACATGATGTGATCAAAGAAAAGGTGTTAAACAAACTAGGTTAGAAAAAAGCATTTAACCCTTTCTCTGTTTGAATCCAAGAATACAAAAATTAAGTCTTACCTTAATCATAGATAGTTATTCAATATGAATTTAAAAATAGATAGATAGATAGATATTATATTTATTTATTATCAATATAATAGTTTTCAAAGTAACAGCCCGCAATTTAAAATTATTAATTATTTTGTTCAAACCTCCACAACTTTTTTAGTTCTGCAGAACATAGAAGATATTTCGAATAATGTTAGTAATCACACGGTTTCGGTTCACATTGACTTACATTAAATGAACGATAAACACAATTGCAGTCAAAGGTGGCAAAAGATGTTTGGTTACCAAAATTCTTCTTTTGTTTTCCCTCAAATGAAAGAAAGTCAAGCAGGTTACAGATTACAATACAGATGTTTTACTGGCGTTGGAGATGGACAGCAAACACAGAACATTCCATTTGGTTCCCATTTGTTTATTGTGTTGGGAATTCTGAGAACGTTCTCTGTTGGTTCTTTTTGTAACCTTAATTTAATCTTTCTAGAAGATTTTTTTTTCTCCTGAAGGGAACTTGCACAGTACTTTCCGTAGTGGCTTTGGGGTTTTTTTTAAACCAAAAACTTATGGAAATCAAACATTGTTAGCTGGAACACAAATAAATTTCACACAAAGGGGTGCAGTTTATGGAAAAATCATTAAATTACATTGAGTTTCCCAGTCTGAGCGAAGGTTACAGTTTGACTCTGTAAGCCATAACCCTCCAGAACTTACTCCCTACACAGCGAATCACCCATCCGAAGGTGGCGACTCGGCCATCTGCACCACCTGCTGCCGTCTACGCTGCATTCTGCCAATCCTTGCTTGTGCCAAGCATGCGGATGCCAGCTTCTCCCGCAGGTCAGACAGCGAGATTTGTCTTTGTGAACCCTCACAGAAACAGTCTGTAAGGAGGTGTATTGGCAAGATCCAAACTAATCTCCTTAAATTAGTTTGTCTCGTCATAAATTTTTCTCTGATACCGTTACATACACAAATTACTCGAGCGCTAATTAATGGATTCTAATATATCTTCCAAACCTGTCCTGTAAGATGAGGTGTGTATTTTCTGAGGAGAGATCAGAATGTTCTTCACTGAACGCTTTGGCCAGAGTCACTGACTTGCCAGCTGGAAATTGATTCATTAGACATTTCTGCTGGGTCAAATTCCAACTACAAGCACTTTTCAGACACGTACAAAGACAATATCATGGCGTTATGCATGTGCAATAATAGGACTAAAGCATTTGGAGGATGAAATTGTAATGTCGCAACCCCAGCTAACTAAAATATGTTCTAACAATGTTGTGCTAACGTTCGCATAAAGTTGTGAAAAGACATTAAAAATGTCCAAATGGGCAAAATTGTATATATTTTAATTTTATAATTTTGCAAAATTTATAGCGACACTACTTTTGAATGTATAGCCTCTATAGCGAACAATGTACGCCCAAACTAATTACCGCATTTCACCAGAAAGGGATTCAGGCTATGAGTTGCTGCAAGTGCAAGCTATTCACTTCAGTTTTCTGCGTCGTTGAGTTGTGCCATGCCCTGCTGTGAGATAGAGTCCAGCCATCAGCTCACTTCAGTTTTCTGCGTAAGTTTACATTTTTGAAACTTGCACGAGCTAGTTACCCAAGTAGCACATGGACGTCTGCAAGATGTCTGTTAAAGATCTCCTGATCTGGAAAGCATCTGCTGTCTACAAACGTCTGGCAGACGTCTTTCAGATGTCAGTTTTACATACACTCTAAATCATAAACATCTTAAAGACATCTAAAGCCCCGTTTACAGCACACGCGACACACAGGGACAAAGCAACGCCATCCCATTCATTTCAATGGAGAGCTGGGGATATCCAGCAACAAGAGCGACAGCAACCATGAGCGATCATATGTGGAAGTGTCCAGTGACGCTACAAAGTTCAGAATCTCTCAACTTTATGGTGGTGATGAGTGACAGCTGCTGGTGCGTGAGTGAGTGCAAATGACAAACAGGTGTGAGTGAGTGGTGTATGATGGGATATGAAGTCCAATGTCTGTGTAATCAGTCCAGGGATGAATCATGGGAAATGGAGTTGCTGTGGTAATGGTGCAGTTCTGGATGGGGTGCCCTCTGGAGGGGCTTGTGGGCACTCCAGCGGGCAATCATGACATTATTCTGTAAATATATTACTTTGAATAGTTTGAATAATTTTTACACAAATACTTATATTAAAACATCCTATTTCCAATCAGATGTCAAATAGACGTAATTAGATTCTTTAAGCTTTTGATTAAGTATGTAAAGAACATACTTTCCAGATCAGGTGATCTTTAACATCACATCTTGCACATGTGCTATCTGGGCTACGAATTTTTATAATGATTCCTTTGCCGATTTTATAGTTAGGCTATTTCACCCACCTCACCTTGTCAGATGAGGCTTAAATAACGCCTGGCTACTCATCTGTGCGAGAGAGAATGAGAAAAGAGCCGGACGGTTCCTCAGAGGAAACTCTCGTAGTGTGTTGCCCGTTAAAAAGAGAAACGCGTTGAAAGCAGGTGGGCCGATTGAATCAATAACCCAGATAATGAGATCCGTTGGGCGTCATTACCGTCACCCCCTCCGGCCACACGTGCGCCTTCTTCCGTGAGGAGCGATGTCTCCGTCGCGTGCAAAACGCACCTCATTAACCTTTACAGGTCTCAGAGCACTCTCCTTTTCCTCAAGACATGTATGTACAGTTTTTATGAAGGTAGGCTATATTGGTTATACATAAGAGGTTAACTGGAAGTAAAGTCACACGTTTTTGCTGGACAATATGTGACCCTGGACAACAAAACCAGGCGTAAGTGTTAATTTTCTGAAATTAATATGTATACTTGATCTGAAAGCTGAATAAATAAGCTTCCCATCGATGTGTGATTTGGATGGATAGGGCGATATTTGACCGAGCTATAAGAAAATCTGGAATCTGAGGGTACAGAAAAATCTAAATGCTGAGAAAATCACCTTTAAAGTTGATTAAATGAAGATCTTATCAATGCATTTTACTAATCAAAAATATTCGGTATGAAATTGACTAAATACCTTTATGGAACATGATCTTTACGTACTATCCTAAGGATTTTTGGCAAAAAAAGAAAAATCTATAATTTTGACCCATGCAATGTATTTTTGGCCATTGCTACAAATATACCCCAACAACTTAAGACTGGTTTTGTGCTCCAGGGTCACATATAAGATTACACAAATATAAAATCACACCTCCAGACCTCCATAATTTAGCAAGATTCATATCACCGTGTGTGACTTACTGTTCAAATGAGGAGGGCTGAACCAGACCATGCTGACAGGAGGAAGGCGCCTCTGGGTCACTTCCTACTATGAGCAATAATGAGCTATAAACAACTCAATCACCTCTTTTTTTCTTGGTTATGTTATTTTACTCTGACATTTGACAACCTCACCCTTTTAAAATGTGTTGACAAGTGTTTCAGAGGCTTGACCACTGATTGACTAGCTTCCTAACACTTACCCAGCTAATGGGAATAACGTTCTCACAACTTTTACTAAATCTCAAAAAGGAAGAAAGTTAGGAAAAAACGTAATTTCAATGATTCAGAGTCAGCTCTTTTATGAGAGACAATGCACTTTCAGATTTAAAGATTTTTTACAATGTTTTCACTAGACCTGCTATAATAGGGGCACTTTATAAACGTTTAAATAATGTTACATTTTGTGTAAAAATAAAAAAACGGTTCGGTAATGTTTTAATTGCAACAAGAAAACTGAACATTTCAAATTTTTTGGAAATTTCACAACAACTTCCCCACAGCGTTTTAATAATGGACATTTGCTACTGTACTTGGGATGCTAATGAGTAATATGCTAAAATAAAGTTTTACAGTGAGTTTGTGTTTAGTTTATTTAACTGAAAACAACTAAAGAAGTTGTTGTAGGGAAAATCCAATAATTGGTTTTGCAGATTCGCTCTTGAGGGCACCTGCAGAGCACCTGAACGTCTTCGAACTCTCTTCTAAAGTGGGGGTTACATAACGGCCAGCCAAAGGGCTTGATTCAGACACATTTCCACCAGCGTCCTGTGGCGCCGTTGAGTTGTGCCATGCCCTGCTGTGAGATAGAGTCCAGCCATCAGCGCTCGGAGCTCGTGAAATTGAGTTGGACTAATGGTCACTCATTTCCCTCCTTCCAGAAGGCCAGCAAGTATCGATCAATTTCCCATAGACATCCATCAATCCCAATATTCCATTGGGAATGGTTTTATTATGAGCGAAAAAGCCAGGCGATAAACACATTATGTCTCTCAATGACCTTGGGAATTGAGTTTGGAGGATTTATGCGTTTCCTTGAGCCGCGGCACAAAAACAAAGCGCTCGTTTTGAGCCCCGCTCCATCGGATATGCATAAGATTATTAATATTGCATGAATGCATAATGGACGCAAACATTTCATACCAGCATTTACAATCATTTACTTGGTATGCGTGTGCGAAAGTAAATTAGGTAAAAAATATTAGCTGCACGCGTAACGCGTTTATATCCGTCAAAATACATACGGCAAAATTTTGAGTTCCTAAATATCAAAACCATCAGAAAGTGATTTATTGCCCAAACTTTACTCGGTCCTGTGAAGTAATTAAATGACATTTTCTTCATAATTACTGCCATTGTGGGAGCGCCAGGCTATAAATAATGCACAAACGTGTCACTCACGAGTTGCATGTGGATTTCGCGTGAGCTCAGCTATGGATGTTATTGATCAGTCTAATTTAATAACAGACAAAAATTGACCTTTGTTCTTTAGAGTGACGTGGCCACGGGATCCCTTGGGTTTGAAGGACACGTCAGGATCTCCTGAACTAAAAGATCAGAGTGATTTTATGATTGCAAAGCAGATCTTTATTTAGCACCAACCTGGACGTGAGGCATTAAAAATTTAAATTAGATCTCCACATTTCATCAGTAATTTAAAGAGAGCGAGAGAAGAGGGGGTTGATTTTGATATTTTTGTCTGGGTTTTAAATTTCCTCTCTTTTCATATTTTATCCTGGCTTCTTAAATATCCAGGTCTCCCCCCTTTCCTCTTCTCTGTCTTGTTATCTATCATGCGATATGACTTTAATATGCTTTACGGCAGATTATAGCTCATTTATCATGTAGAGCAGGACCTTGCAGCTTTCATAGGCCGGTAAGCGACGCTCATCTCGGGCTACTGTGACTCTAATGCGACTAGGCTATTTATCCCAACAGACACGCCATTGTGCAGTCTGTCACCCTCTACATTTACAGACACAAGCAAACTCAGATAACATTAAGACTAGTCCTGTTGACATTTACGCCTCGAGTGTGAGCCAGAAGTAGGGTGATGGAGGGCAAAGTATTATATAGCAGACATCATGTCTTTGAATATAAATAATATGGCTGTTGCCACTGTTTTATAAAAGCAATGAATGTGAATTTATTCGTCTAAAATAGTACTGACAAAAGTCATAATGTAAAGGCTTTAAAAAAACATTGTCTTTAGTCATGGCCAAAAATATTGGCACCCTTGGTAATATTATCTAGAGAAGGCTGTAAAAATCAGTCTGCAATGTTGATTTTATATTGGGGAAAATATCATTGTGAAATAAATGTTTAGTTTTTTTCTCAACTACATGTTGGACACAATTATTAATTAAAAGTACCCCATGTGTAGAATGAAGTATACTGCTGTATTTTTGATGTGGTGGGTCCTGGACATCTTGTTTAGACACATGGCATCATGGATTCTATTAAACACCAACAGATAAAAAAAATCTATAAGCGACTGACTCTGTTAGAGATCTAATAAAGGGCCATGGTTGCTGCAATAATCCAAACACAAACATCAGTAACAACACAAAAATGGGTCACTGAGCATAAAAGCAAGCTTCTGCTGGCTATTCCAGTCCTCTGACCTGAACCCTGTAGAAAATGAGTGAAGTGAACTGAAAAGAAGAAGCACCATCATGAAGCTGGGACTCTAAAGCACCTGGAGTGATTCTGGATGAAGGAATGGTCTCTGATCTCTTGTCAGGTGTTCTCTAACCTCATCAGGCATTATAGGAGAAAATGTAGAGCTGTTCACCTGGTTTCAAACATTAATGAACAATAGGGTGCCGTTAATTGTGGTCAACGTGTATTTGAGAAAAAAAAATTCATTTATTTCATGATGTTTTAAATTCTTATTATCCAATGATAGGTTAGATAATCTAACCTATTATCTAGGCTAATCTTTTATTTAATAAAATAATAAAAGATCAAAAAAAGTAACAACGCAGGTTCATTTTCACAGCCTTCTTTGATCATATTTACCATGGGTGGCAAATTTATTTCAAATTTACTACAAATTTGACTAAAATTGAAAAAGGCTTTGTTTGCCTTCTGTTCGTGCTAGAAATGGAAGGTCAAGCTTGTTTTTTACTGAACACTGCACATTCCCCACGAACCCTAAGTCTCTTCATAGACCTGTCAAGAACATACGCTCACACACACAGAGGCATGCTCATTTACATATGCAAATTAGCCACCGCATTGGCATTTATTTAGTGGCTCACTAATGAGCCCCCTCCAGTGCTCATTTATTAGACCTTTAGGTCGTTTTGTGAGTCACTATAAGCAAATAATTGTTTGTTGTTTAGGAGAGATGTGCTGTTAGGTCAAAGGTCAAGGAGACGAGCGATTACTCAGCGACAGCAAATTAGCGGCAGATCGACAGGTATTTAGAGATCCTCCGCTCTGGAGCCGCATACCATCTCCTCATGAGTCTGCGTTGGTGTCTCCTCACCCCGAAATGAAATGAACGATCCCCGCAGACACGGTCATCGCCTCATCCCACCGGCAGATTCTTTATGAGGATCTATGGCTGTGCTTTGGAGGACGAAAACAATGGTAAATCCGGTTTCTATTGATCAGTAAGTCCTCTGCCTGCGGTTCTCCTGTTAGTGGCTTTCAGGCTGGCAATTTGTCACGGCTTTAATGCGGAGGACGACTTGTTTCTGTCAGGGCTTGAGACTGGGGGAGATTTCTGTTGGTGTAAATTCAACTTCAGCCTTAAAACATCGCAAAGAGCTGTCGAAACTGGGAACGCTTCCTCAAGATGATCTCCAATAGGTGTCATGCTTTGAATTTAATGGTTTGGTTCAGATTCAAGTTCTTTTTAATGATTGCGCTACCAATTCTTTTGCATTTTTACACACTTTTATGGATGCTTGCGACCTTATTTTTCCTTAAAAGTTTGAATTCTCTTGAATTTCACAAACATAAAAATATGTCTCTAAATCTCTCTTAATCAAAGTCATTCTAGACAAGTACATGGAAACTATTCAATCCTAAAGCGGTCAAAACTGTATGTTCTATTAACAAAATGTGTGTAAATCTATTATTGTTTTTCAACCTGACAACACATGAATTATGAGGGAAAAAAACATTACATTACTACTTTATTATAGTAAAATCATGGTAACCATAAACTGATCATTTGTTTTTACAACATTGACAATATTTTAATCATGGTATTTGTAGTAAAACTAAAAAAAAACATTTCTAAACACGTTTAGGCCCACTACATTTTTACTGTACTAAAACCATGGCAAATATTTCTTTAAAAATGTGTATGTTTAATGTTTTCAACTGTTAAATTAAAAAATAATAAATCAGAAAAATGATCCACGAAACCTGCATCTAAATCATGATTCATGCTCCGAAGTTCTGATCTAAATCAAATGATTTGTGAACCTGCACCAAAATTTTGATCTAAATCAAATGATTCACGTACGCTCCATGCTTCGAATTGAATCAAATGATTCATGCTCCGAATTCACTATCTAAATCAAATTATTCATGCTCTGAAGTTCCGATCTGAATCAAATGATTTGTGAAGCTGCAGCGAAATCCTGATCTAAATCAAATGACTTATGATCCATGCTCTGAATTCACAATCTAAATCAAACGATTCATGCTCTGACGTCTCGTTCTGAATCAAATGATTCATGTTCTGAAGTTCTAATCTGAATCAAATGATTCATGCTCCGAGTTCACAATCTAAATCAAATGATTCATGCTCTGAAGTTCCGATCTGAATCAAATGATTTAAGAACCTGCACCGAAATCCCGATATAAATCAAATGATTTGCGAACGATACTCTAAATTTCCAATGTGAATTAAATTGTTCACAAACCAAAGTCCTGTTCTGAATCAAATTATTCATTCTTTGAAGTTCTGATCTGAATCAAATGATTCATGCTCCAAATTCACTATCTAAATCAAATGATTCATGCTCTGAAGTTCCGATCTGAATCAAATGATTTGCGACCCTGCACCAAAATCTAAATCAAATGATTCATGATCCATGCTCCGAATTTACAATGTGAATTAAATTATTCATGCACCAAAGTCCAGTTCTGAATCAAATGATTCATACTTCATGCCCCCGAAGTCACTATCTTAATCAAATGATTTGCGAACCTTCACCAGGGTAAATGACATTGAAGTGAGTGTTCATTTAATCAGTGTAAGAAAGATTTGCTCAAAGAAAATATCGTTGTATCTGATTGTATTAGTCTATATGGAGTGATTGTCAATGTGAAAACAGCAAATGGGGGAAGTAGATTAACACAAAGCTAAAGAGGGTAAGCTTTATCATTCAGATCACTACTGATGTATAGAAAGCAAAACTGCAAGCTACTAGTAAAAATAGATAGTTGCAAACTCAATTTAAAGCTATTAAAAAAGTTAAAGCTAGCAATTATAGGTGATGCATAGACATTTATGTGTTTCATATAGATTATTCTGGAAAGCATCTGAAAATCCCTCAGGAATCTTGAGATTGGATTAGATGACTCTAGGAACAACCTGATCCAAGAAACCGACAAGAAGCAGGAAATTCGGCTCGAGTGTCCGGAAAACAAGCCTAATGGGGTGGCAAACCTTGTGGGAAGTGGGTGTAGATGTGAGCATGCCCAGTTCGGCCCTATATATATCTACCCCTAGGGCAGTTACTTACGCCCTCTCCGGCGTTTGTTTGCTCGGTGGAATTGACAGCTAATCTATGGGTGTAAATCAGGCCACTGGAGGTAGGGAAAACAGTTACAGAAGACTCGCTCTCAGCCGCCCCCAGTCTTATAATAATTGACTTCATTTTTATAACAAATCTCCAGGTTCCATTAAATCAAGCAGGGTCCACTGAGGCACTGGAAAAGCAAGTGTTTATCGACATGTAGGGGAACACTATGAAGATGAAGACATTTTCATCAGCATAATGCTAGTAATGGCTGTTTTGAGTATCTGAAGGGTAATTATTTTCAGTCAAAGCCGTTCTTTTGAAAGCTAGCTGCTTTCTCATATTGAATTTTTGCATTAAAACAATATCAAACCATAACGTCATAAAACTGCTAAAAAGGCAGCAAGAGCATTTACTCTCTGCTTATTGAGGGAATAAATAACAAGTGAATTAATATTTATTCACACAGAACAAATGACCACAAAATAATACATCTGGAGGAGAAATACTGTTTCTTTTTTGCAGTGCTTAGATATAAACCTAAATAATTACATTACAAAAGGATTATATAGGAATTAATTATTCATAACCACTCATTCTACTGAAAATAAATGACTATAGGCCTGTCATGTGGAAAAATACTTATTTTTTTTATTAGAATGCATCAAATCCAGTTGGTCGCGCCAAACATGTTGTTTGAAATAAAACTTAAATCTGATAAGAGAGTGCCTTCAAAACTTTGCAATAAAGTCTTATATTGGGTTTGTTTTATGTTAGCCTCATTAAATGGTTGTTTTGGTTTAGGGATTTGTTAACTCACACTCTTTTAAAAAA
>JAUMHI010000068.1:1658674-1673308 GCA_032359435.1 Enteromius unitaeniatus | reverse complement strand
TTGGGTTTGTTTTATGTTAGCCTCATTAAATGGTTGTTTTGGTTTAGGGATTTGTTAACTCACACTCTTTTAAAAAACAAAATTAACCATGACTTTATTTTAGTAAAATTGTAGTAACCATGTTTTTTTGTAGTAAAACCATGGTTAATTGTTAAAACAAGATACTGCTGGGGTGTAGTACTAATACTATAGTCTTATTTAATCATATGAGCAATTTTTAAATCGTGGGACGACAGTATACATACTAAAGTATATACATTTCTCACAGTGTGCATAACAGTATGCGTAACCAGTATTTAAACTCGGGATTGTCATATATTGTAGGATGTCATATGATGTTCTGCAGTGGGTATTTTCTGTAGGCCTCCTCACTGCGACGGGTCATAACTGCACATCCAGACCATCCATCTGCAGACGCAGGCAAACTTCAGGACGAAGAAGCGCACACCTCAGCGGTCTCCTCAGGCCCAGAAGATCCATCACCAAACATATGCGCTTGTCATGGAGACGTATGAATAGATGAACAAATAGGAAGGCCTGTTTATCAGGCTTCCTCCACGTTTCCAGAGCCCAGGCAATAAATCTGACCGTGTCAAAACGGCGCACCCACGTTCATGGACCAGCGTTGCACGTTGGCGAGCATCTGCCCACAGAAACCTGAAGAGGACTATTCTCTGAAACACAGTACATAACAGCATTTTCTCACTCATTGTGTAGGTAAACAGCCAGATACTGCCAGCAGGTCTGCAAAATTAGCTGCTAAACTGAGTAAGCAGTTTTACAATGTATGTTTAGGCTAAACAGGAGGTAAGGCAGCTGCTAACATAAACGTACCGTAGCAGAGACGTTCGCTAACCTGCTAAATTACAAGCTACTTGATTTAAAGTAGTATTAAGAGTCAAACTACCCTTTAAAAACAGTGCAAATGACTAGCTAATTGCAATAATGCTACAATGTAATGCTATAATTAGCTTAATTGCAGTTAGCTAGTTTGCGTTAGTTGCTATCTGAAGTTAGCTTGTTTTTCTAGTTGCTAGTCTGGTCAACTTTTTATAAAAGAAGTTGCTACGTCTTTGTTAGCTAGTTTTTCTAATAGTAGCTATGTAGTGTAGCTAATTGCACTAGCTTTTTTAAAATAGGTAGCTTATACCTTTTAAACTACTTTTGAGTAGCTACTGTATTCAATGTGGTTAGTTTTTGTAGCTGTTTCATTGCAGTTAGCTAGTTTTTGAAAGCGTGGGCTTTGATTGCAGTAACCAGACTGTAGCTAAATTAATTTTAAGAGTAACCATTTTGAGTATCGACTTTCATTGCTGTCAGCTAGTCGCTAGTATAGTGTAACTACCACTTAGACTAGCTATGTACTTTTAATGCAGTTAACTAACTAGTTTTTGCAGCTATTTCATTGCACTGCTTTTGTATGTAAATTTTAAACCGCTAAATTGAGTGGCTAACTTTATTGTACTTAGCTAGTCTTTGCTAATAGCTCATGGCGTGGCTAAACTTTTTAAAGTAACTTACCTTTAAACAACTTTGAGTAGCAATAATAAGTAATAGCTAAGTAGTAAGTTACAGCTAGGATAAGTACACTACATAAGTGCACATTAAACTACTTAAAATGGAGTATAGCTACTTCATTGGCAGTAGCTTGTATATTTAACTTCTAAAAAAAAAAAGGTTAGCTGCTAGCAAGGCTAGCCAATGAGCTAACTTGTTCAGAATAGAATTTGAGCTTACTGTAGATCGTCAAAGTAATATGTGATAATTGTATGGTAAATAATAGTAAAATAACATGTCAAACACTATGAAAAACAGCTTTTATATTATTGGGCATTTTATATCATCTTACCTTTTGGGAAAAGGGTCAAACCGAATGAACACATATTTGTGTTGAATATTTTTAATATACATTACATGTTCATGATTAAGTACTACATCAGCCAGCAATTAATTTTTATACAGCAGGAAAACCAAACTGTATTCTATCGTCTTATTGTCATTTTGTAGATGACCTGCTATTTTAGCCCCACATAACTGAGGCAGAAATTAATAAAAAACTAACTGCTGGCTTAATAACAATTCGTTGAAACACTGCGAAAGAAGAAAGTGTTAAGGCCAATCTTAAAGATACAATCTGTAATTGATAAAACTACATAATCCTGACCAAATCTTTAATAAATAGACACATCTACCAACAATTCCAGACTGTATCTTGGTTTAAGATGCCTGGGGAGGTTTAGTTATCTTTAGATTCAATCCAATAGAGATGAAGTACTTTTATTATAATTATTATCATTCAACTTTATTATCGATAGCTTGGTAGAATGGCACTTGATAACCACTCGACCTTATGTATTCCTTTCAGAACAGTTAAACAGACGATACGCACAAACAGAAACGAGTCTCTTAGTCTTTCAGACTGATGGGGATTCGGTCCAATGGTGTGAGGCCAACCGTCGGCCATTTTGGCTCACCGTGAACAACGCTGTGATTCGTGGTAGAGCTCTGGAAGAAACCGTTGGGGGAGGAGTTATGTAAAACTAGCCAATGTGTGTGGCCCCGCCCCCTGCCGAGCCCCACCCCCGATCCCTCCCCTCGTGTCCGCTTTGAGAAAGCCGTAGTTTAGAGGATCTGCTCAGTGCTGGAAGCGGAGATGTCCAAGAGTCTCCAGGCGGCGTAAGGGTTCAACTCCTCCTGATCTCGACATAATGCCCAAACGTACATCATCCTCAGAACCTTTTCCTGTGGAATGCAGATTCAACAGATGTTATATTTACATATTGAAAAGTAAAATATAAATGTAAAAATTTTTTATAATTTAGACTATTCTCAATATAGATTTTTGTTTTAATTATCACTGTAGTACAATTACTTATATAGTTGTTAATATTAATTATTTGATTAAATTGAATTATTATTATTTTTTTCAAATTAGTCAGAATATATTTATAAAAAAAATAATAAAGTAAATGTAATTCATTAAAGGGAATTCATCGTGTTTATTTAGAATTATCTATTTAAAATTCAAACAACAAAGTGAATTAATATGAATGAATAAAAAAATATAATTCTTAGTGGTTCTATTAACTGGTTTAGGTAAAAAAAAATGTTTGTGGCAGGCTGAATTATGAGATTAATAATATTGCTATAAATGTTACTATTATTGATAATAATATTAATGTAATTTAAAATAATCTATTATCTAAAATATATTTGAATATAGTTTTTCTATGTTTAAAAAAATATATTTTTTAATGTAAAAACAAGAATTAATATATAGACATGTTTAATTGAATATTAAAATAGTATTAAATTAAATATTATTGAAACATTTGCTGTTTAATTTAATTACATTTTTAGTGCTGTCAAACGATTAATCGCATCCAAAATAAAAGTTTTTCTTTACATAATATTTGTATGTACTGTGTATATTTATTAAGTATATATAAATACAAACACATATATGTATATATTTAATGAAAATATTTTATGTTTATATATTAAATATATTTAGATAGCAAATCTAAGAGAATAAATATATATCTTAACGTATATATTCATGTTTTAATATAAACATAATAAACACAGCATAAACATGAAAAAACGAAAAACGTTTATTTCGAATGCGATTAATTGTTTGACAGCCCTAATTATATATAAACTATCTTGCATTATTTAATTTTTTTATATTATTTTAGGGTTAAATACCATCTAAACACGAGATTCACTCAGCAGCTAATACGATTCAGACATTTCGCATTTTAGTTATGTAGAAACTAAAAACGAACTTTTAAATGTTCAGATTTAATCAAACACATGACAGCTACTTGAACCGTGTGAAATAAAACAGCGTTTTTAATATCCACGACTGTCTGAACTCAGCGACTCAAGGGCGCCGGATGGCCGAAAATTAGCTCCAAACTCCTAACGCAGAAGAGTCCCCGGTGTGTCGTTACGTTTGGCCTCTGAGCAGATTTACACCAAGACATTTCAGCCTCGGTGGCTCCAGAGGTGCGTGATTCACAAGCGCCTGCAGCTAACGTCATCGCTAATGCTAGCGCTCACTCACCGGGTCGCCCTCCACCACCTCCCCCTTCACATTACGGATGACCATCACCAGCTGAGCCTGAAAGGTGATGATAAGAACGGGGCCTTGCTCCATCATCTTCCCCATCGCCAGCTACAGCAGGAAAAAAATAAAAAAGTTACTCCAAACATCTGGAGAAGATGATGCTGATGATGTCATAATTAAATTCAGATGCTCTCATATCCCATTATTCTGCATTATACATCCATCAAGACGTTCTGGTGGAGTTACTGGGCCATTAGCACACAGTAGATGGATCTTATGTGCCTTTCCGATGGTTCTTACGTCAATGTTATCAATGTCCAGGATCTTGGAGTGAAACTGCAGACCCATGGCTTTGGCCTGCTGGATGGGGTGAGCCAGCTGACTGTACGTCTGCAAACAACACCAGAGAACAACCAGCGTTAGACCATCAACCAAACACCAGGATCTGTGATGTGTAGGCTTGAGGGACACTCACAGCCTCGTAGCACCAGTCCTTCAGGACCTCTAGCTCTCCCTGGATCATGGCCTGCAAACGGAGCGAATGGTCAGTTTTCTGGGGTTTAAGAGCAAAGCATGCTGGGAGTTTGGAGTCTCACCTCGAGGATGTTGGGAATGATGTCCCGCTCGCACTGCTTCAGGAACGAGTCCTTGTCGAAGTTTGGATCCACCTTCAGGATCTCGGTCAGAACCTCGGACATCTCGGTTTTGGAAAACAAGCCGCCTGAGAAAAACAGAAGACACCATGATTCATCTGACTGTCTGTCTATCCGTCAATCTAACCAACTGTCTATCTACCCAACTATCTATCCCTCTATCTCCCTGTTTACTGTAAGTCTATCTCTCCATACATATCTCTCTCTTTCCCGCTCCATTTATTCATATCAATCTATATACTATATATTCATATATATCTATCTCTCAACTATATATCCTTTTATTCATCTACTATATACTCATAACCTTTTCTATTTATCTATCTACCTATTCATATCTATCTCTAAAATATATATTCTTCGATCTATCTATCTACTGTATATTAATATCCGTCTATCTTTAAAAAAAAAAGTTAAAATTATATATATATCTATCTATCTATCTATTCATATCTGTATATCTACACTATATATCCTTTTATCTATTCATATCTATCTCTCAACTATATATCCTTTTATCTATATACCTATCCATCTACTCTAGATTCATATCCTTTTATCTATCTACCTATAAATATCTATCTCTAAACTATATATCCTTTTATCTATCTATCTCTCTCTATCTAGCTCTACGTATATATATTTTTTTCTCTCAACTAATTATCCTTTTATCTATCTATCTATCTACAGTATCTATCTATCTATCCATCTCTCCCCCTCTCCATCAGTGAAGCTAAGCAGAAATGCGGTGGTGTTTTACCGATGATGTCAGTCATCTTGTCAGTGACGGCGCGGGACGCTCTGATGAAGGCGTTGTCACTCTCGTCGTACTTCATCTTCATCTCAAAGAACCCTAGGAGGAGGACAGCACATGAAATGACTCGGGACAATAACACGGCACATATTGTGAGTCGCTCTCTCAGCGCTGAAAATCAAAAGTGTCACATCATGCTTTGAGCAACACGCAGCGCTTCCAGTGAAAGAGTGTTCGACCGTGAAGAGAAAACAGCCTCAGAGCGCCTGACGGCTGCAGCTGCTCATTACTGAGCCTCGTTATCACTGCGCTTAACAAGCCTCTAATTGATGCAGTGAACTCTTCAACAAAACTAACATCCAAAGCCTCTCCTGAACAGAGCAGATGTCAACATACAGCAGATCCCTGCAGCACAGCGCCATCTACTGGTCACACATGAGCGTTTCAGTCAAACTCACTGTTAAAAACAGCATTGTTGTCCTTGAAGTCCTTCCACTGCTGATACCACTTAGAGTCCTTGTGCAGGACGACACCCATTGCCTCCCTTTAAACGACAACAAAACACTACATTAACACAGTATTAAAGATTAAATGTTTACTTATTTTTGTAATCCCAAATTTATTTCAAATATGTTTTTTCTTATAAAACATTAATAAAAACTTGAGCAATAAAATAATACAGAATTATCTTCCATTACTATATATAATATATATATATTTTTAAAAAATGAAAACTATATAAATGCATAATTCCATGGCAAAAAGTAATTTTTCCAAATAATATGCAACAATATACATTCTTAATTTAAAAAAACAAACAAACCAGCTCATCTTAACATCAGTCTTTGAAAAGCGACCTACTCGTTGGCCTCGAAGACTTTGTCTTCTGCGCTTCCCGCCTTTGATGAGAAGTCGCTCCTCTTTCTCAGTCTGCTGGGCGGCCGGTACGGGCCGATCTGTCCCAGGTCACCGATCTCTTTCTTGACACTCTCCACACCCTGAAGACAACAAGAGTTGAAACTATCAGGTCATTCGGTTCATTCATATGACACTTTCACAACATACATGCAAGAAATGCCATATAATTCATAGACTACAACATAATCAGTTTTTCTATAATGTGAAAACTCAATATCATGACAGGGACCTGTGATATCGCCCGAAAGGCTCCGGTCTTTCCGATTTTTTCTCCACCTTTAGACACCGTCTCCGCCGAATGTTTGGCTGTTTTGGCCGCTTCCTCCATGCCTTCTTTGATTTTCTTTCCGATGTCTGAGCGGCCGACCTCTTCCAAACCCTGAGGAGAAGCACACAGAATCAGCACAAACCAGAAATATTTTGTAAATGTATTACAAATATAATGCTTTGCAGAATTTTTAAATAACACAGCGTGCACCAAATGACTTGGCAGTTATGCAAATGACTTCAGTTTAGGACAAAAAAAAAATAATTTGCAGAATATATCAAATTTCACCAAAAATATTCTTCCTAGTTGATTGATTAGATTAAAAATTGCAGTATTTATTGGTATTGCAAGTGTTTTGTTTTTTTTTAGATATACACATGAGGCATTATGTAATTAAATATTTTGGATATATTCAAAAAATAGAAAAATATCATGTTTTTAGGAATAAAATGGTGTAAAAAAAATGGTGAATGATATTCATATAAAAAAACAGAATGATACAATTGTTAAGAATACAAACGGGAATAAAACGGTAAAACTTGGCGCATGTAAGTGCTGCTGAATTTGAGAAAAAACTAAAAGAAGAAATCTCCTTTCAAGATAATATACAGTAATTGAAAGAGGCAAACATGCTAAATATATATGAACAAACTCCACAGTAGAAACCTTCAGAATATAGATAGAAATAAATCTGTAAAAATTGGTGCTTCTACGTGCCACCAAAATAAAGGAAAAACTCATTTTGAGGAAACTGCCTTTTAGGATTTGCACTGCTATTGAAAACATAAGATGCAAAAAGTCCAGCAAAATAAACAATTTGTATGCAAACAGACCATATCTCAAAACTGACTGAGGGTTAATATAGTTATATTATAATGTAAACGTTTTCGAAGAAAAAAACATTTCAGCTATGCACTGAAACGTACTTGAAATAAAGTACTGAAATATACTGAAATGTTAAAACAACACACAAAATTATAAAACGTTCATCCAAAACTTAAAACAAAAACAGAAATTCTAAACATATAAACTAACTTTAAAATATTAATCTAATAAAATCTATGATAGTATCTGAATTGACAAATGCATGAAAACAATCAACGATTTTGCTTTAAATAATAAACGTGCTTTTCACATTAAAACAAAAAATCCAACAGATTATTTTGCACCGTAATCCCTCACAGAACACGGCAGTGCAAACACTCTTCAGAAACATAACGTTCAGCACTTATGCAAATCGCTGCACATTTAATGAATACATAAATATAAATGTGCTCTGAAATGAGAAAAATTGCACGTCAAGATGTGCTGGAAAGGCCAAAAATCAGCGTTAATTACACTCACCTCCTTCACCGTCTCTGATATCGTCCCGAGTGTTTTCTTCAACACCTCAGAAGTTTTAACTGTTTCGGACTCGATGGTTTTCTGGAAGACAGTTTCCACAAAAACACACGTCACAACAGAGAAATCACACGTTTGGAGAGTTTACAATCACGTTAGACACGAAACCGTACGTATTTCCTCCTGGCTTGCTTGAGGGCTTCCGATTCCTCTAGTTTTTTGGCTTCCTCACGAAACTTCTTGATGTTCTCCTTCATCTCCTTGTTCTTGCCCAGCTCCTGCTTGAGATTGTCCAGAAACTCTCCAAGGAAGCCTTTCCGACCACCACCGGAGGACATAAACCTTGCCTGCGGACGACATACTTGTGTAAAAAATGCTGGAAAATCTCAAAAAAAGAATAACGTGGACACCCACCTGCACCGTAGCAGCCGCCGGGCCACATATCCTGTACACATGAGCTCTGTCGTATAATGACGCGTACTGACGAGCGACTAAAAGTGCAGAACTTCTCCTGACACACAGCTGAGAAGAAAAACATGTGAAATAATACAGTATTTCCACAATTATGAACAGAAAAACACCATCTAATGACATTTAGCCACAGATAAACAGGCTCAGGCACTGATGTAACAGGTTTTATACACAAATGACTTATATATCATGAAACACTAATGCTTCTTCAAGAGATACTATGTCATTTCCTTGGTACTTTCCCAAAAGCATGCTAAAGCCATGGTACTATATGGTTAAGAGGTCAAAAAACAATTTCTGCCGAGCATTTTCTGTGATTACAACATACGTGATGTGATTTAAGAGCTTCGTCTGTTGTGTTATTATAATTTTTAATATCACATCAAGGCCAGAATCATCTTTCATAAGCATGACTGATCAATCTATTCATTTTTCTGCATTAAAAACAAGCGGATCTGGTGAACAAAAGGCGCGCTGGCGCTGATATATTCGCGGACACTTTGTTTATCATACGGATATTAATCGCGCTGCTGATTAGCGTTAAATAAAGGGTTTAAATGAAACACACACCTGGTAACACTGACACAAGGAGGCCGCCATCTTGGAAGCGCTGCGAGTGACCTGTTTGGCTGGTGACCTTGCGACGCAATTCCGGGGGAGGAGCGACGCCTTTGGGCAGCCAATGAACAGACTTCTTTCTCTGACGTCTCACTAAGTTTGTTTTTTAATATATATATATATATATATATTGCAATTAATATGCAAATAATTGCAATTAATATGCAAATAATAATCAGTAAGTAAATATATATATATATATATATATATATATATATTTACTTACTGATTATTATTTGCATATTAATTGCAATTTCATTGATAGAAACAAAGAAAGGAAGGACATCCATTAAGCACACGTTATATACAGAATTATTTTTATTCAAATATTTCCTCTCAGAATAATTTATAATTGTTTTGTCATCAGTATATGATACAGCACACAAAAAAAAGTGTAAACATATTCCTTGCTTTGAAATGGCAAGGATTTCATTAATTTGCTTTCCGTTGATATTTTTCTTTTCTGTATCAATGTCACGATTTTTAGAGCAAAACACATGAATACATGAATTTAGCTTAGACTCCTAAGTACCTATATATATATATATTTATTTATTAGAGAACTATAAACTATAGAGAGAACTATAAACCACCATACAGATCAATTCAATGATATAAAATACTCTTGTTTTTGTGTCTTGTTTTTTCTTTTCTTCTCAAGTTGGTAGTTGCAGTTGATCATCAGGCCTTCTCCCAACCCCGCCCCCAAAAACACATCAGCCATCCAGATATCAACTAATCTAAGCATTTAAAGATTGACAGACAGTGTTCTGATTGGCTAAAACAACAGTCCTTTCCCAGAAACACATGTGATTTCTCACAACACCTATTTTCACCTATAGTTTACGTATCAAACTCATCTGCCGAGTTTTTAGCATGCTCGATATTCATCGTTGAGTGACTTCCGATCATAACGTTTTGTGCGTTCTCGATGTGGATGCACGATGGTTGTTGCTGCTGCTGCCTCGCGGCGTGTTCAGGATGCATCCCTCCATGCATTGGTACAGACGGCGGACAAAAGATGTTATTTCGCTGCATTTCGCCTTCTAGTCTCACTCGGACTAATCGTTCATTTGCTTGTCGCAGCTCCATATTTATGGCGTTCTCCTCTTGTAGTCTCCTCTGTTCCTCGACTAGTTTCGTACGATGCTGTTTGAGCATCCAAATCCTCTTTTGAGCTGCTACTTTTTCCGGGGTCATGGCCTTTCGTGCGTTGCGTTCAAACATTCTGCTGCTTTCATCGAGAGGAACCTTCGTCTGAAGCACCAACGGAAAACTTTTGCGCGACAAACAGTTCTTGCTGGGAAGCAGCGGAATTACGGAGTTCATTTTGTGGTGGTTCTCCAGCGAATTTACGATGGCTGAATCGGCGCTAGTCACGCAAAGGTTGGACCGGAAGTTCTGGGTGAACAGCAGCAGCGTGAACGCGGAATTCTCGATGGCGTCCTCCATACATCGCAACGTCGACTTTCCTGGTTCCTCGAAGTCGTCGGAAAACGTTGCACCCACTCCAGAAATGATACGCTCAAGTTTGTCCTTGAGTCTTTGCGCCTCGTCCGCGTCTTCAGCTTCGTGCAGGATCACAAAGTGGTAAAACATTTCGTCGCCGTCGCTTTGACTTGGTTCTAGAGAGCTGATAGGTTTGCGATCGATAGCATTTTGATTGGCATCATCGTTTGGAGCGGACGGAAAATTGAGACTCGTGTTTATGGATGTCACAAGTTGAGAGCTTCCGTTGCGGTCTAGACACTGCTTCGCGTCATTGACTTGCGTTGTCGGTAGCTGGTTATTCGCGATAGATTCGCTTGTAGTTTTATCGTCTCTTGGAATTCGTAGACTCATCGGCTTTGATTCTTCCATATTGCATTCTGCAGCAGTCGGCAAGCTAATTTCGATGCTGTAATCCGAGCTTGATTGCTGAGATAATGGAGGGCCGCTGGGTTGACGTAGCGATGCCAAATTGAGCGTTTCGGCAGGAAGTGTGGCGTTGCATTCGTTGATAGCGTCAGGCCCGCAGACTTGCTTTACTTCCTCCTCGACGTCTAAAGATAGCAAACCAGCCTTTCGGCTTGACGCAAGAGCTTCGCGGTACGCCTGATCTCGTAGCGACTTGTCGCACAATCTCTCCTGCACCAAAACCGCAAAAATTCTTGCGATATCCAATAACGTATCAGTGTCCGTTGACGTAAAACAGCCAATGTGGCTACTGTTCACACGTTCTCCGTGCATTTTGACCATTTCGGCCAAGTATTTCCCAATGCTGCTGTCGCTGTTAGCTGCTAGCTTATCATGCGCCTCTCCCATCTTTTTAAGGAGAATTAAGCACATGGCATTCACCATTTCATCGGCCCGTGTGTGGAGCCTCTTAAACGTCAGGCTGACCCATCGATCCTGACCAGCCTGGGAAATGACCTCAAATGCCTTGGCGAGATCCACGAATCCTTGATCCGCGAGCTCTGCTCCACTGTCTGCCATTGTTAACGCAATCATATGTGACTATATGACATGTTCAAGCCATTGCATTCAATCTGATGAATGTGAGCTCTAGAAAGACAAAGTGACAAAGTTATTGTTTTAATATTGGGATATACTAATCAATGTTCTACGATAATAAAAAGTTACTTAAACATTATTTCATTACTTATTTCCTCAATGTTTGTATTACCAGATAATATACCAGTGTTTTATGCGTTTTAACAACACTCACTGTAACTTACTGTATCATAGGAGATATTAAAAATGGCGTATGAATAATAACATAGAATATCAATGCTTAAAAATAATAGGTGTTTAACGAATCTCTTCAAAAGCATAGTCTAAATCACGTAAATTTACCAAATAAGTAATGTGTCTGATGTAAATATGGTAAATAGAAATGACGTGTGTCTTACCTTTGTAATAGTTCTGCATTCACCCAGAAGCAGGAAGCAAAAATCTTTTAACGCTACAGAAGAAACGGCGAACCTGTAGAAATGCACTGATTGTTTGTTTGATAGATGGTTTGTTGATGGCACCCGTTGTTTTATGTCTAAAACATTACACATGGAGGATTAAAAGACTGTCTGCTCGCTTTCTCTTGTGACGCGGAAGGAGCTCAACGCTTCTGTAGTTTCAGGAGACCAGAAGATGGCAGTAAAACTGACTGGTGAAAGTTGCACTAAAGGTCTTGGATAAAACCTGTTGATCTACTGAACTTTCCTGTGTGTTATTTACCATCGGTTTTGAACCGGTGTTTTATTTATTTAAATTTGATAACTGTAGGCTTTTATCCTGCATATGCTATGCTATGTATATGCATATATATATATAAAATATATTTAAAATAAAATAAAATAAATGCTAATAATAATAATAATAATAAAAATTATAATAATAATTGATTTTAATGTCCATATATGAAACATTTTGTTTTTAATTCTGAAAAATATTTAACATTGACATTCAACATTAAGAGCAGCGTGTGTGTGTGTGTATATATATATATATATATATATAAAATATTAATTAATTAATTAATTGCACATATTTTATTTATGTATTGACCTACCATTTCATAATTTTTTTTTATTCGTAAATGTAATATGCTGATTGTATTTTAATTAAAAACTAAATCTTAATGAATTTTAACGTGTGCTTTTATTATACAACATTACGCCAAACTTCGCGAGATTACAGAAGAGCATATGCTATGCTATATATATGCATATATATATAAAATAAAATAAATGATAATAATAACAATAATAAAAATTATAATAATAATTGATTTTAATGTCCATATTTGAAACATTTTGTTTTTAATTCTGAAAAATATTTAACATTGACATTCAACATTAAGAGCAGCGTGTGTATATATATATATATATATATACATTTTTTTTATATATACATAAATATATATATATATATATATATATATATATATATAAAATATTAATTAATTAATTAAACATATTTTATTTATGTATTGACCTACCATTTCATAATTTTTTTTATTCGTAAATGTAATATGCTGATTGTATTTTAATTAAAAACTAAATCTTAATGAATTAACGTGTGCTTAACGAGAGCTTTTATTATATATAACATCACGCCAAACCTCGCGAGATTACGGAAGAGCGAAGAGCCAAGCATGTGCGATAACGAGAGCAGGGTTTCGCGCGCTGAGCCTAAGCTCCGGCGACGCTCGTAAGTGACGGGCGGCTCGACCAATCAGCGCCCGGCTCAGAACCCCGCTCCGCCAATCAGCGCCGCGCGGCGCCCTCGGCAGGAGGGGAAACACGTTGTTGAACACTTTTATTGATTCGAGCCCCAGCTCCAGTGCGTTTCGCGGCAGGACTCAACTGCAACAAAAGTGCAACACTTTCACACTTTTAGCGCTTCAATTGAATTAAAAGCACGCCTTCTGTTCTCAAGAGGAAGATTACAGGTAAAGAGCCGTTTTTAAAATCAGTTTCGGGTGATCTTTAAAGGTATTGTCTATAAAAGCATGCCTACGCGCCTTATTTTTCACTGTAAATATGAATAAATCTGCTTTTTTATCTTGTGCATGTTACTAGTTACGTCATATTCTGCGCTTTTCAAATGTTTCTTTCTTTCACTTTCTCTCTTTGTCTTTTAATTTATTTTATATCTGACCCATGCACTTTAATAAAGTCTAATTGTGAGCTTTTGCTTTGGAATCAGTTAAAATGTGTGCAATCATGTCTTGCAGGCTGAAATAAATACGCGTTTTTGTGCACAACAGTTCAAAACAAGCCCTTGAGAGACTGGAAAGTGTATATGAAGGTGTAACCGGGAATAATGCAGGAGTTCAGGATGCTTTAGTGTGCTTGCACTCGTTTAATGGATTTAAAATGATGAATTATTAGCTATTACACTTGTTTAATTTTCATTTTCGTTTAGTCCTGGTTTATATATGACGTTTAAGTGTCTGGTTTTGATGCAAGACCACCCACGTCATGACCAGCGCACAACCCCTTTATTAACCAAATTCTGCTTTAAATTCATTTATTTCTACACGTAAACTTCAAATAGACTCCTGGATGAAGTTCAGGCCCCATTCCAGCTTCCTGTTGTTGGTATAACTCGACAATAAAGACTGATGTTATTCAATGCACTACTATTAAATGACGTTAGGGGGCGTTTCCGTCTGTTTCCGCCAATAACAGGCGTGGTTTGGAGAGCTGAGATGTCAACAAGGCATTTTTTACACTATTATTTGCCATTTCACCCGTATGAATGAGCTCTCACGCCAATTTAGGATTGACTGGTCACTAGACGTTGGAGTTTTTTTGGGGCCAGTCCCTTGGTAATACCATGATTTTTGGGTGTACTGCATAAAATACGGTTTTACCATGGTAGAGCCATGTTTTCGTGTATCTACAATGGTAATACCATGTTTTTTTGGCGTTTACTTTGGTAATACCATGTTTTTTTGGCGTTTACTTTGGTAATACCATGTTTTTTTGGCGTTTACTTTGGTAATACCATGTTTTTTTGGCGTTTACTTTGGTAATACCAAGTTTTTTTGGCGTTT
>JAUMHI010000068.1:1618672-1634504 GCA_032359435.1 Enteromius unitaeniatus | reverse complement strand
TGAACGTTTGTAAAGTTTCTCCACTCTTATCTGGACCTTCAGTCAGTAACGAGACTAAAATTTACAATCAAAAATATGGACAGAATAGTGAACGTTTGTAAAGTTTGTCCACTCTTATCTAGACCTTCAGTCAGTAACGAGACTAAAATTTACAATAACAATCAAAAATATGGACAGAATAGTGAACGTTTGTAAAGTTTGTCCACTCTTATCTAGACCTTCAGTCAGTAACGAGACTAAAATTTACAATAACGATCAAAAATATGGACAGAATAGTGAACGTTTGTAAAGTTTCTCCACTCTTATCTAGACCTTTTTGTCAGTTACGAGACTAAAATTTACGATTAAAATCAAAGTATTTCCAAAATATTGACAGTCTTACATTTACATACAGACATTCAATATTCTAAGTTTGAAAAGTGCACTTTTACTACAGCCCGTTTATTTAAGTCCTTCAAGCTTAATTTATACTTTGTAACTTTATACTTTGTATTTTCTTCACCTGTCTCAGGTATTGCACCCCTCCACACAAGGACTTTGACGACTTGGAAAGAAAGTACTGGAAAAACTTGACGTTTGTGTCGCCCATTTATGGCGCCGACATCAGCGGGTCCCTTTATGACCCGGTTAGTTGCCTTTTCTGTGTTTAACTAACTAGCTGATATTAATTTTTAAGTAACAAATGTGATTGTTTTATGGTTTTAGTTACTGTAAAATTAAGACGATTAGTCATATGCATGTTTTTTTTCTTGATAAGGACATCACGGAGTGGAACATTGGCCATCTGAACACTCTTCTGGACATGGTGGAGCAGGAGTGTGGGATCGTCATCGAGGGCGTCAACACACCCTACCTGTACTTCGGCATGTGGAAAACCACCTTCGCCTGGCACACGGAAGACATGGATCTCTACAGCATCAACTACCTGCATTTCGGCCAACCAAAGTCCTGGTGAGTGTCCTACATTCACTATTAGTTTGTGTGGTCAAAAGTTCAAAAGATTCAGGGGAGCTTAATCTCAATAGTCTTTTCATTAAAATTTTTGGTGTATAATTAAAGCAATGAATTTTAAATGTAAATATACTGTTAAAAAAAAGAAGGTAAAATTATGTTGTTGTTATAGTATTATTATAATCTTTTAATATGTTTTAGGAATAATTTAATATGGTAAACAATAATGTAACATTAATATTTTGTTAAAATACCTTCATATCTATTTCATTTTGCATTACTTACGAATAACACAAGGCATCTCATTCAGTTGTTTTGTGTAGGCTTGATTTGTGCATTTAGTTGAATTCAGAAGATTCAAAACAGTTTGTTGTTCATTTATTTGACACATGGTCTGGATTCAATTAAGGATGATCACATTTGGTCATATATATATGTATATATGTGTGTGTATGTTATTATTTTTTGTCTTTTTTTAACAGTACAAATGCTCTATAGGTCTAGTATGAAGGAATCTAAATGTAGATCCATTTGACCACTTGGGGGAGCTGTTGTCATTCACGTCACCTGTAGACATTGAGGATGATGTCATCGATAGAGATGAATCATGTGCAGTGTGCTTTGTCTCACTGTATCTGGCTCTTGCCGCATTTAAACGCACAACAGGCTCTTTATACTGGAGGAGAGCATTTCAGAAACACTTGGTTATGAAGTAAGTCCTCCAGGGAATCGTTAGGGATGATGAGATAATGCTGAGGTATATGTGCCATGCTTTTATTTAATAGATAGCAGGATAAATTTACATTGAAATCAAGGTTTTAAAAAGAATAACTGACGATAGTCGACTAAAGGGTGTAAAAACCAAGCTTAACATCCATTGATCTGAATCAAAATGCTGTTGAAATGATTTGGTATTCTGATGGTTTGTTTTGCTGAAGTTCAGCTTGACTTTTCCTCTCCTTTCTTGTGGAGAGAGGCTTTAATACTGTATTTTGAGGTTCAGAATACACAATTTTCCGGCTGGGTGTCTCTCCTGTGCCGAAAGAGTTCAAATAAACATGCTTTATGTGTCCTTTTCTCCACATGTGAGACTTTTTTCTTTTATCACATCCTCCTTCCCTCTCATGTTGCATCTTCTCCCTGGTGTATCCCCTCATTTTTCCCCTCTTTCGAGAAAGATGCAAGTGTATTTTGCATACTTGCACACAAGTCCTTGATGCCCTTGGCTTGTGTTGTCTTAAAGAAACCCTGAACAGAGCGTTCATTAAATGCAGCTGTTTTTTCAGTCATACAGAGGGATATTTCATCCATCTGTGTGTCAAGCTGAAAAGCAGTAGTCAATCAAGGGGCGTTGTGTGCCTTGGGAAAAATTAATTTAAAACTGGACAACATGTAAAATGAACAACAGTAGGAGTAGGAGAGTAGGAAGTGTTTGCAGTAAACAGCAGGGTTCCCACAAAATGGTATTTTCCAGGACTGAAATGGCAATTTAATAAGGGAAATAATTAGTATTTTATTCATATTTTTAATGAATATGAGTGTTGAGATATTATATTTGTTGCGAGAGCAATCTGCACTTGTACAATTTTTTTTTTGTTAACCAATAATCACAAATGCATGGGTAGTAGCTATTTAAGGTAGCCACTTACTGTTGTTCCAAATAGTAAACTAATCAATTTTTCATAAAATCTAAATGTTTTCCATACTAAACTTTACATCAGATCCTTATATAAAAGTTTAAAAATAATGTTTTCGTTTTGGTGTTTGTATGTACCAGTTGCAAGAAACCTCATAAGAGAGTCTACATGTAAAAATAATGTTTCTGTAGCGAAAGTGTTTAGTTCCCTGATCAAAAGATCAGCTTCCCACATGAAACTGTGAATAGTAAATGCAAGAGTTAACATCAAAAATCCCATTTTTTTTAAAAGCTGCATTAGGCTGTATTTAAGGCTAGTGCTTGATGCTTGTCTTTGTGGAGTTTAATGCGTGAATCGTGTTGAAAGGGTCATAGCATGTTTTTTGGGTCATGCTCTGGTAGGCACAGGTGTCCAACTGGATAAGGGTACAAATCTGATTCTTTAAGAGGCCTTGTGTAAGACTTGCTCGCTCTCTTGAGTATCTTTTCGTCTCCATTTCTTCTGTGTCCTCATATCCCTCTGAAGTGTTAGCTCTTGATGTCTCTAGCTAAGCATTCTCTCTTTCTCCCGCTCTCCGGAGGCCTTATCTCAAGTTAACTTTCTGCATAGCGGAGAACGGCGAGGCTCGTGCTCGGAAAAAAAGAGAGAGTCGAAAATTTACTCACCCTTCAACTCGGCTTAATGCAACTATGCATGTGCTCGTCCTCCCCACCCAAACACCCCCTTCTGCTTTTGAAATTGAATCCGTTTTACTTTTCTGGTAATTACAGTATGTTAAAGTGTGTGTGGTAGCTGTTTGCCTAACCCTCTGTTCAGCCACTGTGAAATTAACTTCATTCGCCTCCAACTCTCCTCCCATCAAAGTCATAATTCTCACCGCCTCCTGAGATCTAGTGTCAGATTCTTAAAGATTGCGGAGTGGCCCAAAGTGGTGCGCACGCTGCCGGAAATAATCGCTGAGAGAGGGAGTGCCGCAGCTGAGAGGTTAGCTTGATTCTTATTGCTTGTTTTCTTGTTCTTGTCCTCTTCAAGATGATGACAAATAAAACCTTAACACTGCCAGTGGCGTTGACGCTTTTTGGCAGGTAGAGGTTTTGTGTTGCCGGCGTAGGATTGGAGAGATATTGCATCTGGGAAGCAAAGTACTGAATTGTTTCATGGGCCGTGAACAAGGTAAATAGGATGCGTCCCTTACATACGCCCAGACACCCAAGTACCCTTGTATCAAAATCTCAAATGGTGTTTAGTAGGGTCTTTGTGTTCATTTCGTCATTCAGGTGGTACTAGAGGAACCTGAAGAAACTGTAGGCTTTCCTGCAAGTGGGCGTTTACAGTCACACCAAGTCAAGTTCCTTGGATTTACCTTGATTTCTGGTGCCCCCGGTGTGATTTTTGTCAATATTTGCCGCCTTCCCCTCTCCAGATCGAATAAGCCAACTTTTGGTTGCCACATCGAGTTATTGTCAGCTTGATCTGTTGGGGGTTAGTGGGGTGTAAGCATATTCCTGCTGGCAGGAAGCATTTGTACCCTAATTACAGCCGCCCATCACCACTTTTATCTGCAAGAATGGGAGAGAAAGAGCCATCTAATTATTATTGATTTGTGGTGGCACCTCAAACACCAAATTGAATCTACTCCCGCCGGTGTCCTTAGACTTGGGGTGCTTTCAGCCAGTCGTTCGATTTCCCACTGGCTCCGTCTTTGGTGTTTCAGAGCTGTTCCCAATGCATGCAACAATTGCACATCATCTTGGGGATTGATTAGCATTTGTGTTTGTTGCAGCTGGAGGCCAATAAGTGGCATACTTCTGTTTTCTCCTACTCTTAAAATATTGCGCCGTTTTGGCCTTAGATGTTTTTGAATGCAAGAATGAGTACTTTATGATTGGCTGCCAGTAGAGTAATTTCTACATGCATGCCAACACAATGGCACTGTTTCTAAAATATGTGCCTGGGTCATCGAGTTCAGGAGGAACAGTTTATTTCAGACAATTCAGTTAGTTATGAGATTGTGCTACTGCTAATTCCCTAATTATGTGAATATAACTAGTAGCTTTCTTTGTTCCATCTTTGTTCCAAGTGTTCCATCTCTGTAGATCTTATTTCCATCCTGCGCTTGTACCAGTTCCCAACTCTCTTTGTCCCCCACAATTCTTGTGCTTTTCTCCTATAACTTTTCAGTAAAAGCCAACAGGCATTGTAAAGTAAAACAAACCTCTTCTTGTACATCCCATCAGCTTCATACAAACACAACCCTTTAATCCAACCACTTGGTATTCCGTTGACTTTCAGAAAACCACTGCTGTGAAATTGGCCTGTGTTTAACTAGACAGTGCCACTCGCGCACAAAATCCCCATTTAGCCTCCTGCCGCCAGTAGAGGGCAGTGCGACGCCTCTCAAAACCCTCCTGAAACCCCAATCTCCTCATTGAGAATGTGTGATTTGGTGCTGGAGCCCAAGGGAGGGTGATGCACCGGATTTATATTTGCGTTCAAGGCCTCGGGAGGGTTTCGGCTCTCCGGAAACTTGAGGAAATAATTAGGCTAATACAGACAATGTCAATAACTACGTCAAGTGAATTGAACCTTTAGAAGATATTGTGCTGTTTCCTTCTCCAGCGAAATAATTTCAAATTAAGCAGCACAGCACAATCTGTATTAGCATTGCGCGCATTTGAGCCGATTAGCCGAAATAAATTGGCTCTCGCTCAGTAATTTTCCAGGCTTTGTCTCGGTGACGTTTGAGTACTTTGTCTTTAAACTAGCGCATGACTGGTGAATGTGAAATAGGGGTGAAATGTTCTCTGTGTGTTTTATGATTTGGAGGGCTGTGTGATGATCAGACAGCGATTCGCAGAGGCGTCTTGCTGTGCGTCCCTCCAGTGTCTTTCCCTCTCGTCTTTTTCCATTGATCCTGTTAATTGATCATGTTTTTTTTCTTCCTCACCGCAGGTATGCCATTCCTCCCGAGCACGGCAAGAGGTTGGAGCGGCTGGCACAAGGTAAGACCTCACATCCGTTCGTTAGCATGTCTCCGCGCAGAAACGGAGCGTGGTGGGTTAGCCGCTCAAAGCAGAGCGCATTTACATATAAAAAGCCTTAAAGGTGTAAAAAATTGGAAACTTGGTCTTATTTTCTTTTTCTTTGGTGCAACATTTAAAGTTGTTCAGTAAAGTTCAGCAAAGTTGTCCTAAAACAAGAACACAACTTTGATAAAAGGTGTTGATCCACTTGTAGACGCACAAACACAAATTAAAGAAATATTTTTTTTATAAAAAGATGTAAATTATATACATAGTAGTTTTGATAGTTTATATAAACAATAAATCTAAAGCATTACCTGTATTATATAATAAATAAATATTGGAGTATTGGATACTATTATGATATTATGTGTATTAACAGTACATGTATATATGTATGTGTGAGTATATATATATATATACATATACACATACACATATGCATATACATACACACATACATATACACACACACACACACATATATATATATATATATATGTGTGTATGTATGTATGTATGTATAATTACAGCTGTACACTGTATTTCATGTCTATTGAAGTCGTAGGGTAATTTTGTGTGAGGAATATTCTACGAGGTTTTTCAGTTTGT
Source organism: Enteromius unitaeniatus (assembly GCA_032359435.1). Classification (NCBI taxonomy): domain Eukaryota; kingdom Metazoa; phylum Chordata; class Actinopteri; order Cypriniformes; family Cyprinidae; genus Enteromius; species Enteromius unitaeniatus. The sequence goes on along the minus strand of JAUMHI010000068.1, from coordinate 1,628,281 downwards.
GTTTTACTGAAGGAAGATCATACAGGTTTGAGGTTTGGGTAAATAACGGGAGAACTTGAATGATTCCTGTCTGAAACAAGGAAAATCCTGTTCCTGCCCCAGATTAAGCGGGCGAAACATGGGTGTAATCCTGAATGAGGTGCGAGGCGGTGCTGTCAGAAACCTCCTGAAAGTTTGCAGCGCTGTCTAGGAAAGCCCAGGCGTCTGCCTGTGGTTGTGTGGATTATGAGATGTGAAAATGTTTGTGCGGCTCAAAGATCTAAGGCTGCTATACTTCAAAACTCTACCATAACCCACATACACCAACTCCTGGCCCGTTTTATCAAACACCCTGCTTTAACGAACGAACACTCGACACAACGCCGGGCTTTCAGTGATATATACACCAGCAGTGTTTTAACACCACAGCTCGTCTTGTTAATACACTATTAATATAGTGTTACTCTCATCAATCTATAGTGCACTTCAGTTTTGTTATTTTGAAATAAGACTTTTGTTGATATAAAGGGCTAATATATAGACATTTTTTTATATATGAACCTTTTCAGCTCGTCTGAAGTCTGTGAGATTAATATTTGAAAGTGTTTTTCTTAAAAAGAAATCATAGAAGTATTGAAAATTGAATTAAATATTTTAATACTTTATATAAAAACTATATATATATATATATATATATATATATATATATATATATAAAATGTATATATATGTGTAGATTTTTCTACATTTAAAGTGCTAACTTATTGATGAATCGCAATTGTAATATGTTTATAAAAAATTTAAATATCAATATTATTTATTCTGTTTTTACAAATTATTTCTTTTATAAATTTTTCTTATTTTTTCTTTTTAAATTTATAATTATTTATATTTAATGTTAACAGATTTTATAAATATTTTTGAAAAAAAAATGAAGAGTGCATATTGTATCTCTTATAAATATACTATTTTATTTATTATTTATAGCTATACATTTTAAGATGATTTTTTTAAATATTCAGATTAATTTTTTTAATATGCATTTTATTTTAATTATATTAAATACATTATATTTTATAAATATTTGTAACAATACAATGCACCGAAGGAGAACTGAAACGGTCCTGAAGAAAGTCAGAGAAGCAGCTGAGTCGTGAATTGCACGGTCTGCGCTAAAGCTTTTTTTTTTTTTTTTTTTGTAGGCCTGACGCCACTAATGGTTTATGCAAAACTCCTGTATTTCATATGCGTGCATAGAAATAAGAATTCACACTCCATTGCGTCAGCTGGCTGGATTTCACCATAGCGCATCCTTTTCATCTGTTAAATCTGCATTAAAAGACTAAAGAGAGGGATCGTACGTCAGCTTCAGTCTCCACACCTAAGAGTCAATCCGCTCTTCTCCTGCTCTTCTGATGCTCTTAACAAACGACAGAACGCCTGACGATTAGTTATCATCGTTCGCGCTGAGTAACGCCGCTTCACAGAGTCGCGTCTCAGTTGGACGATCCCCTCTTCAGCTCCTGAAGACGTCTAATGTTGTTTTGAAAGAGGCCTGTTTATGTCATATACCTTGTTTTAACACAGTTGCTGCTTTGTTTTTCTGTACAGAAAAAGAAAAATATTGTATGTTGTAACAACACACTAACGGGAGGACAAAACTTCCAATATTTTTGGTTGGAAATGGTAGGTTATGTAGTTTCTATCGATGAGCTCAAACCATACAAACCTGGACTAAGAGAAGTTTCTGTTTTTATATTCTTATTTCGTTTATCTGTATTATTATTTATGTTAATTATCATAGCAAAAAATATATCAATATATCTATTTTCAAAATCTATTTATTATAGATATAAACCCAATATTATATTTATGTATACATTGTGCACTATTGATTATCTTAAAACATTGTTTTTTGTCATATATTACATTTTAAATATATGACATTTTTGCATGATAAATATTTAGAAACTTTATTTTTATTTGATATATAAAGTTATTGTAGAAAAGTGAAAAATATATATACAATATATTTTATTTATATGTATATAATAAAAAATAATAATATTGTTTATTGATTCTATTTATTTGTAATATATTTTGTGAAATTTATTTTTAATATAGATTTTTAAACATTATTCTTATGGGTTTTTTACTTTAGCATTTAATTATTATTATTTTTATTATTATTATTAGAGAAAATTTAAATTTTAACTTGAATTTGATGAATCTTGATTATTGTGTGAAACAGATTTTTCCAACACAATCCTATGACCAATTCGTACGTATTCATACAAGGTGGCAAATTCGTGCTAATTCTTACAAATTCTAACAACCTCACTCATACAGGGACAGATTATGGGTTGTGTGGGCCCCTGGGCAAAACGTTCACGAGGACCCCCCTCCGCCCCACAAAAAAAAAAAAAAAGCCAGCACTGTCTTTTTTTACTTTCACTTTGTGATCGCGCAAACTGTGTATGGACTGTTTCATCGGGCATATGCGCCTGGACCGAGATTAACTAGTCTGTTGTGTTTGTTAATCGGTCTGGTTACAAACCAGCTACAAACGCAGCTAATGAAGAGGAATGAAGTTGCACTCTCAGGTTATTGTGCTGTGGGATATGTTTCCCATACATTTATACATTTTTTGCGACCTGCCACCCTATAAAAATTTTCCATAAACAGAGAGAAAAAAAAAAAAAAAATGTTCCCGCATCAGTTTCAGGTATACGTTTATAATCCTGAGAAATATTTTTGACTGACGTCAGTAGACTAATGTGTTTTATTGTCAGTGATTTCACCAACAACAACGCATCTACCTTAACATTGCCGTTTCCATGGCGTAAAATGTATTATATATAATATTGATTATAATATTTATCTATATTATATATAAGATTTAATTCAAATATCCACTTAATTTATTATAATTAATTTTTTTAATTTGGCCACCTTTTTGTAATAGAAATGATTCAGCCTATTTAATTTCTTCAACAAACACGTGGATGTTTATTTTGTGTGATTTCTGAATGCTTAAGACCATAAAATCAATGTAAAATCAAATCACACTGTATTAATAAAATCATATAGTTTCTGTTTAGGGCTACAATTGTAATTTATAAATAATACAATGAAATGACAATTAATTTATTTACTTTTATATTTATAGAAAGTTCTATTTTGACCCCATAAAGGCTAGTAGGTGTTTGTTGTTGTTGTTTGTTTTTTAAAGGAAGGGGGCACAACAATACTATTCTGCTTAGGCACCCATTTGGTCTCCGTCCCACCATGCTACCACTCCCTAGTCAGAGGGCCTTCTGTAAGGCTGTTAACATGCCCCCCTTCCTTCCCCCCAGAAGCCAGGTTCCCCATGGTAGAGGCCCTTGTAATAAGATGGCCCTCTAAAGGTACACTACACCCTCCTCCCTAGGGCATCCTAGTAGGGCCTTCATAATCAGAGGGCCCTCTAAGAGCCCCCAAAACCTCCCTAGGACCCCCTGGTAGCCAGAAGCCAGGACCATAATAGGAGGGCCTAAGAGGGCCTTCTAAAAGTAGGCTCCCATGCACCCATTTCCCTTTACAGTCCCTATAGCAAGAATGTAGGCCCTTTAAAATAGACAAACGAAAATACATTAAGTATTGCAAATTGTTTTGGGCTAGGGGCCCCATGGGCCCCCTGCACCCCAAGGGCCCGTAATCCGTCCCTGCACTCATACCATTTGTCTAAACCCCAGTGAGGGGTGGGGTTAGGTGTAGGTCATTCGCACAAATTCATGCGATTGGTAACTCGTAAAATACGTACGATTTAGAAAAACTCTAAATATGAATCCGTATGAGGTCGTATGAATTAGCTACCTCTTAAAATATTGCCGTGAGACTGGGTTGGTTTTTGCGCACAATCCAACGCATTCACACCGTTAGCGCAATACAACCGCTGCATTGATTGACGGGAAATGTCACTAGTTTGAGCGCGACCTTGTCAATGATAGCAAAGCTAAACACAGAAAAATGACCTATGAATGGTCTACCGTCAAGTTACTGTGACAAAAGTTCCCGCTAACTGAAAACGAACATATTTAAGCCACTTTAGCGTATTGTGGCTAATGATAGAGGCAGCGTATGAATCACGCGCTCTGGAGCTGCGTGTTTGCGCTGTTGTGACGTTCATCAGATGTTTTGGCCGTGTTGTTGTGACCTTTATTGTAATCTGTGGGCAGAAAAGAGGAGACGATTATAATAATTAAAGGCTTTCAGCGTGATTGAGCGCGCGACTGATGTGCTGACCCGCTGCGCACCGGAGCGACTGATGCTCACGCAGCTTTTACCCGTAACCTCAGAACCGGTGATTACACGTTATGTGCGTGATAAACGCTCACTTCTGGATCTCCACAGATGATGTCACTGTAATGGCTTTACATCGGCTCTGTGCTAAAGCCCGGCTCTCTACTGACTACACAGACAACATGCTAACCACTAACATCCATGACATGCCAATTAGAATCGATTCCAGTAGTTTTGAATTAGCATGTTGCTGGTGATTTAATAGACTTAGGTTCATTGGGTTAAATCATCTATTTGTGTGTATTTGTGTATATATATATATATATATATATATATATATGAAAAATATAATAAAAATAATATGTACTTGTTACTTGTTATTGTTATTATCATAAGAGAAGTTACGTATAACAATGAATTGCATAATATCCCCTAATGATGTACATCTGTAATATCCTCTCAGCAGTCTTTTTGCTGTTTGTGGTTTTCTGCAGGTTTTTTCCCAGGAAGTTCGCAGGGCTGCGACGCGTTTCTCCGTCACAAGATGACCCTCCTTTCTCCATCCATCCTGAAGAAATACAGCATCCCCTTCGACAGAGTAAGTTAGTCACACATTACATCACTTTCTGTACCTCGGACAGCACAAATGTTTCTTCAGATGATACGGCTGGCGATAACTGGAATACATTACGTTACAAATACATTAAAAGTGTAATAAATTTACTGTAAGTCAAAAATGTATCATTCATTCAAGTATTACTGAAATAACAACAAAATATAGACTTAATTTATTTACAATTTATTATTAATGTTCTTTTCGTATAATTATAATTGCATTATAACGTGAACTATTTAGTATTAATAATAAATACTAAAATAAATAATAAATATTAAAAAGTTAAAAAGTTTGCTTTTAATAAATTATGTATTTATTTTGTTTAAATGAAATAAAATATTACTGATAACATTTATTTAATGTACAATTTGTTGCTATATTGATTTAATTGTAATGTATTATAAGGCAGATTATCATATAGCAGGAAACAAATTAAACACAGATTACATTTTACATTTTTTATGTTAATTGTGAACCTCTATGATTAACATTTGGATAAAATCACTGTCAATTTATTATATTTTGCCTACATTGAAATAATAATAATAATAAACTATATTAATAGTCTCTAACGAATCCCGGTTTAATTCGTTTTTCTGCAGAAGCATCATGCGATCTTCATGTCTTAGAGTTTGATTCAGTAATGATCTAAATATAGTCCGGTTTATATAAGTCAATATGTGTGGTGCGATGTTGCCATAGTAATGGTATCTGATGGGACTTATAGAGATCAGTGCATCCATAGCAACCCAACATTGCAATTTATAGTGACTGAGATGCAAAGAGTGATTCTATATAAGCCATAAAAGATCTGTATAAGATCAGGTGGTCTATCTGAGAGGTTCAGATATCATTTACATGTGTGATTATATCAGCGAGCTGGAGCCCAGATCAGCCAAACGCAGATTAAAACAACTAGTGCGAGTGAATTTCTCTGTAAATTTGTCCGTGAAAATGTTTTTAAAAAACTATTGTCTCTTGTTATCAACAATTTACATACATTTAGTCTATTCACTTATAATCACGAAAGGCACATCGCTTTACTTTTGTGTAATATTTATATTTAACAAATGCTTTAAAACGTTTGCGAAAAGCTGACGCACTAATGCAAATTCATTAAAATGAATGCAACAATTCAAGAAAGACTTGTATAAACAACTTATAACTTAATTCTGCTCATGTTTCATTAATACGTAGGTAAAAGAAGCAAACAAAGCTAATTTTATTTATTGTTATTTGTTTCATGTTATTGTGGGATTATTTGCGTAAATGCATTTTTATAGTCTAAAAAAATGCAATATTATTAAATGTATTTGTTTAGAAAACTGTCAGTTCAAGAATGGTTTTGCGAACTATTTAGATCTTTGTTCTGCTCATTTTTAATTGATATGCTATAAAATAATAATACATTATTTAAATTACAAATATTTAAAAGAAGTAATAATGAACTAAATACTAAAGTAAAAATTAGCTGTTAAATAAAACTTAGTAATAAAACAATGTGTTCAGAAATGCTAATTGAACAATTTTCATTAGCATGTTTCGTTTCTTTAACAGACAATTTGCACAGATCTTTTGCTCATGTTCATTTATACACCAATAAAAGACGTTAATAATGCTAACTTTATTAGCTTCTTACATTGGCTTATTAATAAAAGTTAAATGATGTATTTTGTATAAATTATTGCGGCGTTTTTCTTTAGAATGGGTTTATTAGCTTGTTTCTTTAATACGCCAGTAGAAGAAGCTAATAGAGCTAATTCTGTTAGCTTCTCTCATTTTGTTAATGAAACAAAAGCAGTGTTTTTTTTTCTGTGACAGTAATTGTCGTGACTATTTTCATTCAAAGTGGTTTTTAACGAACAACTTACACAAACATTCTGCTTGCGTTTATTAATACGGACTTAAAAGAAGCTATCAAAGCTAATTTTACTACCCTACATCTAGGAGATGTCTATTTGATGTCCGGATTATTTAGTTTGTTTGCTCATCTGCAATAGATGCCAAATAGACGTCTATAAGATGTCTTTAAGATGTTTATGATTTAGAATGTGTGTAAAACTGACATCTGTAAGACGTCTGCCAGACGTTTGTAGACAGCAGATGCTTTCCAGATCTTTAACAGACATCTTGCAGACGTACCTGTGCTATCTGGGTAGCTACACTTATGGGCTTATTAATGAAACTTGTTGCGAATAATTCATTTGAACAATTTAAACGCATGTGGCGGCACACAAACACAGCTTTCAGTGTTTATTTGCTGTTTTCGTCAATAAAAATTATCCTTTAAAATGAAAACGTGTTGCGCATGTTAGCTTTTCTTAAAAAAAAAAAGCATATTTTTGACAGCTGAGCTTAGTCACTTCGTTGTGGGAGTTTCCGAAGACACGTTTTGCATGCTAATGCTAATCTAGGCCACAGCGCTAATGTCACAGGCCTTTAGTGCTAAGCTTCGCATTCAAAGATAACGAGGGTGGTAAACTAAATCAATATTACCCTTCACACAGCATTTTATGTGTATTTGCACAACAAACACGCTTTATGCGCCGACCACAGACCCCTGCTAGCATCCACGGCGCGGATTAGATTTCAATTTACTCCGCCGCTCGTTTCTGTCCGTGCAAATGAGTCTTTTCCATAGATAATTCCCATTGTTAGGAGCCCGAGACCCTCGCGGTGCGATTAAAGCAGGAATAAATCTCTGTAATGAGGCTAGATAAAGTTCAGCGCTGCTTTACGTTACGCTCAACCCTCGCGATCCAGATTCTGGCTTTCACTGCTTCTCTGTGCGACGGATGTTATTGTCACTTTTGAGTCGATGTGACACTCGGCGGAGCTGGAGTGAGATGAAACGGAGAGGGAGAAGCTGAAGTGTTGATCTCAGCAGGTTTCCTGTCTGTCTGTCTCTCTCCATGTGTCTGGGGACGTTATTAGAGCTTCAGCTCAAACTGCTGCTAGCGAACAATCGGCGAGAGTGTGAGGAGAGACCCTGGAATCATGCATTAAATCTCATCCGCTCCGCCATTATGGTGACAGTTAAGACCGCACCAAACATAATACCAGACTTAATACCAATAGATAGGATGTTTCTATACCGTGGTGTTCTTTGAAGTTCCTCAAAGTAACATCAACATGAAATAGAAATGTACTTTTTTTTTCTTGTTGTCTGTTACGCTCTAAAATACACTCATTATGGAAGTAAAATCAGGTCCTGTTTTTGGTTCTCTTATTTTCTGTAAATTTGCATTCATATTTTGGGAGAAAACATATAAAACAAAAACTTAAGTAAATATATTAATATGCATTTAGGTTTAGATTTGACTTTTTATTATTTATTTGAGATGTTTTTAATTTTAGATTTGTTTTATCTAAATTACTTTAATGCCAGTTACTTGCGAAGGCATTTTTATTTGTTTAATATTTACATTTATATAATCATACTATCAGATTTATTGTAACGCAAATGATGAATGATCAAAAAATGGCACCAAATCTATTCTGTTTTATTCAGATTAAAAACATTTTTTGTAATCACATTTATTCAAAAGTTTAATACCTGACTTTAAGGTTTTTTTTTTAATAGCTAATTTTTACTTTAGTATTTAGTTTATTATTACTTATTTTAAATATTTGTAATTTAAATAATGTATTATTATTTTATATTGCATTTTAAATGAATTTATTTAATTGATTTCAAAATATTCATTTATTTCTGTTTGTCTGAGCTGCAGTCGACACTCTTTAACACAACGTTGCGTTCTCTACAGGTGTGTAATTAATATAATTTCGTTAAACGTTCAAACGCCCGAGGACTAAATCTACAAAAACTCCAGACACGTAGCAGTGAAATACGACTCAGAATGGTGTTAATGAATCTGACTTTCTTTTTAATGGACGCCAGCGTGACGCTGAAGCGTGACTCCACCGATCGCGAGTGAAATGAAAATATTCATTAGCTAAGGCCGGCTAACTCTCCGCCATGCTCGGCGCCTCCACCTTAATTGCGCTCATGGCGTCTGGAAATGTCTTTTCAGCATTTGATTTGGCCGACGGCAACCGAGGAGCCTGAGGACTGAAGGAGACGATGAATGGCGGGAGAAAACGAGAAGGGAGGCTGAAGATTTCTCACAGCAAATTTCTTTTCCCATCAGCCGCTAATGGCTACAGATATTAGCGCTGGAAGCCGACATGTTTCTCGGTCTCGGCTGATTTTCCCGCGACGGCTTTTTCTCCCTCTGAAGTGTCGTTTGCAGCTTAATTCAGCAGTTATTGGCTCTTTCATCAAAGTACAGTTCACTGAGTCCTTTAAATGTTGCCTTCGCCCAGATTACTGCGGAGCTGGATGAAATTAATAATATGTAGGGTAGCGGAGCAATAGCCAGGGAAAAAATTAAACGTCCAGCGCTTCCATCTTCGGAGACACATGTGTCCCGTGAGGCTGAGCCGAGAGCTTGGTGATTATTAACACACGTGCAGAATTCACAAGAACGTGCTGCAGATATTGACATTCATACCCCAACTATCCACAGAGACACTGCTTATATATTTGCAATCTGTTTTTTTTTTGTTTTCTAATGTGAGTTTAAAGCATAATATCGGACTATTTATGTTATTAACTTTTTGGTATTTATGTACTTTTTTAATTATGTACTTTTTTTATATATATACAGTGCTGCTTGAAAGTTTGTGAACCCTCCAGCCATGGTCACTGAATCCGTAAAAAACATTAAAGT
>JAUMHI010000068.1:1597510-1618572 GCA_032359435.1 Enteromius unitaeniatus | reverse complement strand
GTTATTATTTGAAAAGAACGAACCTGCAAATGTCTCAACTGACCAATCAGAATCAAGCATTCCAGAGAGCCGCGTAACAAATTATTTTAGTACATTTTAAAAGAAATGAACATTTTAGTGATGTAAAGAAAGTCTTATCTTTGTAATCTTGTAACAGAACATTCTAGCTACTAATTCTTTTTATTTTTTAAAAAAGTATATAAAAATGTTCAGACAAAATGTTCTTAAGCGGTTTACTATTGTTTAATATTATATTTGATATACGTTGTGATAACGTTGATAAAATGTTCTGAGATAAATATTCTCAGAACGTCCTCTTTATGTTGTTTTTTTTTACTTGATGCACGTTCAAGGAATATAAAAAATAAGCGGTCATGTGACGTTATATTTTAGGTGAACGTAAAGTTGGACATTTTTGTAGAAACATTTTTGTAACCTTTTAAATAGCGTTATATTCATTACAAATTAAAACTAGACATTACAAAAGTCTTGAAAACTTGAAAATCAAACGTTTAAGTAAGCCTAATGTTACATTTTAGGTACAAATAAAGCATTAAAATAAAACATTAGCAATAAGCAATTAACATAAGCAATTAAAATAAAACATTATATAATGTTAGCACACATACATCTCCAAGACATATTTTTTACATTCTTTGTTCATTTGCAATGTGTCTATAGGATGTCAGATAGATGTCTTTAGGATGTTTATGATATAGAATATGTAAAAGGAACACCTTGAAGATGTCCGTCGGATGCAGCAGATGCTTTCCAGATCAAGCGATCTTTAACAGACGTCTGACGTACGTGTGCTATCTGGGTTTATAATCACAACAAAATTGAACATTGTATTGTATTATTTGTGTCATGCAGATGCTGTGGGAAGGGATGTTTAGTTAATGAAGTGGCTGCATTGCTTGCAGTGCAGACATTTTGTGCACATTTTTCATCAAATTAACATCTAATTAAATGTTCCGCCTAAAATAGTTTTCTCTGGAGTTAGCGCACTGTGACTTCACACAACTTTCATTCTCTTTGACTCTTTGTTTTTATGTTCCTTGTTAATCGAAGGGAAACTAACACCACCTCCTCCTGCTTTATTTTTTAGCGCTCATAATCATGTTTTAAGCCCTGCTTTGCGAGGGGGGCTTGTAAATTCATTACAGCTTGTGGTCGGCAGACGGATGCGGCCTGTTTTTCTGGTCTCACTGCTTTATAAATGGACTTGCCGGCCAGATAATTAAAGCCACGATGCTCTGACATAATTCTCCATTAAGCAATAATGCGATAAGGATGAAGTGCGAATCCTTGCCCTCTTTAGGAACAGATGAGTGTCTTCCAGTGTAATGTAATTCTGTTTGTAGCAGTTCGTAAACGTCTTAATGAATCGGAATAGCCTACAGGGGACATCAACTGTTAGTGTGGCATTTCAGTTGTGTAGAAAAACCTCATTTAACTGTATTCACAACAATAGGTTAGTAAATGCTTCAGAATGCAGATGAAGTGGCTAATTATGATAATGGCTTTACGAAGTACCATATCATGAAGGCTCAAATTCTTTCATTTGTTTAGAGAAGTCACATCATCATATGTTTAAACTTATGTTTTAAATTAAAGTGCCCTTATTACGGCTTATGAAAGGTTTATGTTTTGGCTTTGTCTCAAACACAGAATTTTGCTTTAATATGCATTGATTTTTATTTTATTTGTTCAACGACTCCAAAGTGATCCTTCAACTAGCCTATTTATTTTTCCAAACCCTTTAAATTTCCTTTAAAGCAATGTTTGTGAGCTTTTAACTGTCCAAGAGAGGCACGTGTGGCAATATGAATTTGCATTTTCATTTCGGCCAACGCGAAAAGACCAAAAAGTGGGCGGGCGATATGCTAATGTTTCATGTTGGAGAAAACATGAAACGCTTGATAGTCCCTTTTAAGAACGACTCGTTTCAACGATTCAGAGTCGATTCTCAGATTTCAACCTTTGCAGGATGTTTTCATTCACTTAGAGCTGTGTTACAACTGCATGAAAGCTCAATTTCAGTAATCCATAATAGGGACACTTTACAAATTTCAACAGATTTTTTTTCAATAGCGCCACCAAGGGTAGAATTTTCTTAATTGTTCTCAAACAGGTTTCCCAGGCACTCCCTGCCTGCCATTTTCAGTTGTTCCTTGAAAATGTAAATATCTTATTAATTTATCTTATTTTATCTTATTTATCTATCTTATAAAATTAATATTTGTTTATATTTTATCTTTATTTGTTTATATATTACTTGTGTATGATAATAATTTAAAATATTGTTCACCCAAAAATGAAAATTTGCTGAGAATGTTCACCGAAAGCCATCTAAGATGTAAATGAGTTGGTTTCTTCATCAGTTATTGAGAAATATAGCATTGCATCAGTGTCTCGGCAGTGAATGGGTGCCGTCAGAATGAAAGTCCAAACAGCTGATAAAAATTCAGTCCATCAGTTAACATCTTGAGGTGTTTGTGAGCAACAAATCCATCATTTAGACATTTTTAACTATCCATAATAACATTTCCACCAGTAAAAAAGTTATCTGGTCTGAATCAGGAGAGATCGAACCAAAACAAATATCTGGCTGGATTTTGATGTGAGGGACAGCAGCAGGAGGTGGACTTTTCCACTGGAGAAAGTGTTATTATTGGACTCGATTTTAGATAAAAAAATCTTAATTAATTTATTTCTTACAAGCATGCAAGTTTTGGCTTTTTTAAGATGTTAACTGATGGCCTGGAGTGGTGTGGATTATCACAATGTTTTTATCAGCTGGTCGGACTCTCATTCTGGCGGCTCTCATTCTGGCGGCACCCATTCACCGCAGACCATTCATTTCTCCAAATGGGATAACGAAACAAACTCATCGCCTGAGGTGGAGTAAATGAATCAAATTTTGATTTTACAGTGAACTATTCTTTAAAATACTTTTCCAACGTCAAATCTTAGCCCAGACGCCAAAACCAGCTGATCTAGACACAAGCACACAATCGGTCTGAGGCTTGTCTGGAGCCCTGCTCAGAAGCGAACAGCTTGCAGAGATAGAGGGAAGGAAGGAACGGTGCCAGAGAGATTGCGGGGTCAGTCGGCTGAAGGACGCGTGTTGTTGGCCCCTCTGGCTGTGCTGTCCACAGCAGGCATATGTTCCCGGCCTCAGCGGTCCCTCCTGTCTGAATGTGAAGGGGGTCGCGGCCACTGCTGCATTTTAATCCTCTAAATGGAAAGTTTGGAAATGCTATTATCTTCCATCTGTCGGCCCCCCGCTCACGAAAGGGCCCGGCTCCAACGGCTTGACAGGACCCAAACGCCTCACTGCATTGTGTTCCTCTCACGAGAGGGCAGCCAAGATCTGCGTTAACGCGAGAACACGTCTGACATCAAACGAATCAGGGGTTTAAAGATTTTTCACTTAAAAACAGCATTTGCATTCCAGCAGGAGATCTTCAAAGGCAAAAAGTGCTTCCTTCACTTAGCTGGAGCGCTTAACCAAAGCTACCCAGAGAGACATCGCACAAACACAACAACATATATTATTTATACTTATTTATCAAATGCCTTTTTAATGTTTCTGAGGAGCATGAAACTGCGTTCCATGAGATGTGCTTATACCATGGTGCTTTTTGCATGCTGTAGTATTTACATAGCATTTAAAGTTTAAAGAATACCGTGGTACTTTTTAATGCTTTGTTCAAAACACATGGTATTATAAAATAACAAACAGACAAACAAACATAAAAAGATGGTACTTATATCTTAAGAGAGCAAAAAAACATAGTAATACCATGGTACTTTTTGGCACTTTTGTGATAACCGTATTTATGTTCCATGGTATATACTATAAATGATGTCCAAAAACATGGTATCATATAAAAAGAAATAAAAAACAAAGAAACAAAACTTTTTGTCATTTTTGTAATGACTATAGTGAAACATGAAATCTTGGGATAACCATATTCATATTCTATAGAATATGTCCAAAACATGCATACATAACGAACATCATAGTGTATTTTAAACACATTCAGATGGTACGTCAAGTAAAAAGCTACAAGAATGATTTTCATGTCCAGAAGAAACCAGTAAGACCGTGGTATGTCCATCGAGTATATCGGTTTATACGGTTGAGGACAGCACAAACCCACACATTCAGGAAAGTCCAAGATGTGGTCAGACCTGCAGTCTGTGTGTGGCGGCTTTGTGCAATCACCTCCATGGATTCGCAGCGGATGTTATTCTGGAAACTGGAATTAAACCTGACTCTAACCTAATCCCGGCTTATTGCCATCTATTTCATTTCACAGAATACGGAGGGGTGCCACTAAGCACTAACGCACGCACACACACACACACACTCCTATCAGAGGTGATAAAGCTCTGCAGTATAGGAAAGTGTGCTGCAAACACTTTGAACTCACATTACGATCACATTCACATCACTATTGCTCATTTTACACTGGAAATTCAATTTCAACTCAGCGGCTAACACTGATAAAATCGCTAGCTGTTTACCGTGGTCACCCTTCTTGATTATTTGTATCTTCATGGCTCTCGTTAAAGATATGCAGAGCATAATACCTCAAATTTCTGCTTGAGGGATCAAGCAGTGCAGATGTTGATGTGAGTTTTCCCTCAAATGAACAACCTCTCTGAACCGTGTGGCTCTCCCCAGCAAACAGAGAACTTTCCCTCACATTTTTAAATGTTTCAACATGTTCTAAAACTAATGTTTATGGAGTGTTCTTAGAACTAATAGCTATTAACTATAAACATTGAAAGAAAATGTTTTAGAACGAATATGTTATTTTTTAATGTAATTATTTTTTATTTTTATAATATCGAAAGAAAATGTTCTTAGAATATTAAAAATAAACGTTCAAATTATATTATATTTTGGGCAAAAATTACATTAGTGGAACATTGTACATTTGTAAAAAATATTTAATGCTCTTAAATTAATAAATATATGTTCAAATACAGTTATGTCCATATATATTTGTTATTTTAGCTGTTGACAAATATATTTTCGATTAATAGTTATGGATATGAGTATAAAAGTGCACACTTTAATTTAATGGTATACTCATCAAAATTGGAGGAAAGGTTAAGGAATTTCAGCTCTTTTATACATACCTTCCCCCTTTTTAGGAGTCCAGGAGTATCTGGACAATTGACTGTTTTTATAGACAGGTGTGCGCTACATCAGTTAAGCAGGTAAAAGGTGTGTATTTGATTCTAAGTCGTTTGCATTTGCAAACTGTTGCTGTGAACATCATGGGGTGAAAGGAGCTCTGGCAGACAATTGTTAGGCTTCAAAAACAAAACAAATCCATCAGAGAGAGATAGCAGGAACATTAGGAGCAGCTAAATCAACAGTTTGGTGAATTATGCACTGGTGAGCTCAGCAACATAAAAACACCTATAGAGGACAACAGTGATGACAATCTTCTCCACGGGGAAGAAAAACCCTTTTACAACATCCATCCAAGAGCCAGACGTGTCTACAATCAAGAGAAGACTTCACCAGAGTGAATACAGAGGCTTTAGACAAGCTGCAAACAAGGCCAGATTAACGTCTTGCAATTCAGATTTTGCTTGATTTTAATTCTTTTCTGGTGGCATAGGCCCAACATTTAAATAACATTCTAATCACGAAAGAAGAAAACTAAACTAAAAGAAAAAAACTAGACATTTTAAAATGAAAACTTTGAAAAAAATACCTTCAATTAACCTTTTTCGATCACAACAGGAAAACCTTGGGTGGAAAATAACATAAATGTGTTACCTGCTTAGATGTCAGGAACACGTTTCTCTCATCTCACTAAGCTTCATGTAAACAACCACGCGATGTTATGAATGGAGTACATGATTCATATTCAAATATGTTTTCTGATAATTAATTGACCTTTAGCCGCTCACAGCTGTATGCGGAGGCTGAATATCGTTAACTCCCAGCACTCAAATGTCAACAAGCGGAGTGGGGAACGTCTAATTCACGCAAGTGTAAAATAAATTGCTTCTCATACATGTTCCTGCATATGACAAATTGATTTGTGGAAACTCAGATGGAAAGAAGGAAAATCCAGCAGACAGTTCTGCAAACACGCACTCAAATGTAATTGAAGTCCCTGCAGCCCGAGGGCAAAGCGCGCGTTTTCCCGCCCTTAATTTGTTCGGATAACGGTCGCGGCTCTCTTTCGGTCAATAAAACGAATCTAAATCATTTTCCCTCTGCGTGTGAGCGCAGATGATTATTCAATATCAAGCTTTTTTTTTTTAGATGTTTGCTTGCTGATGCACTATTTCCTGTCAGTCTTTCAGCAACACGCCGCTGGTTATGCCAATAACGTGTTTTTAATTTACAGTTGGTACCGCAGTTGAAAATCCATTATGTCGCGATGTGAGGCAGAGTGAAAGAGATTGCTTTTTGTTTGCTTCCATGTCTGTGGGATGTAAAAAAAGTAGTCAGATTTCACTCGTTTTGCTCGGATGTGGTTGTGACTGGACACTTTCCGGCATCCCTGTGAATCCGGCGCTATAAAAAGATCGCTATTCATGAGAATAATGCCCAAATTACAGGTTCCAGCAGCCGAGCACCTGGCCCCCGGTCCTCCTTTAACCATAGTCCATTTAGTCATGTTCCCTTGCTCTCCAAAGCACAGGTGATGATGACATTGGTTAGGCACATTATCTCTCCTAATTGCCAGGTTGACACAAAACATTACGGATGGTTTGTGCTTTCCCCCGGTTCCCGCCCGACGCGAGCTGGGCTTCCTCACCCGAAAAGGGAAGCTGCAGCCCTTTTTAAGAACTGCTGATGGCCTTATTTTTCTTTTTTCCCACACCAGGGATAAGGTTATCTGAGCAATTCGTCATGGAGTTTGCAGATAATTAGCTTTTTAAAGTTTCCCCTGAAGTCAGGACTGTCCTTACAAGGGCGAACCGAAAAATGATTCAGCTATAAACAAAAGTTTTGAGCCAGAATCCAGAAATAAGTGGAGTTTCCCACAGCAGGACTTACGTATACTGCATAAGTAAATAGTTGACGAAGTGTACATTGAAAATGTTATGCTAATTATTTACTATGTTAAATACTCTATTTACTCAATGGACCATTTTCAAGACTGCGACGAGGCGTTTACCAGTCAACAGCAGCGTACATCCTTTACCGTTTTTCTTATTTGTATTTTTTTTTTAATGTATGCACGTCAAAATGGTCCATATAATTTGCTTAATAATAAGGTATAACGAAATGTCATATTTTAACAT
The DNA here is from genome assembly GCA_032359435.1 of Enteromius unitaeniatus. Taxonomy (NCBI): domain Eukaryota; kingdom Metazoa; phylum Chordata; class Actinopteri; order Cypriniformes; family Cyprinidae; genus Enteromius; species Enteromius unitaeniatus. Next base: position 1,611,279 of record JAUMHI010000068.1, on the reverse strand, counting down.
ATTATAATCAATATTTTAATGTTTTAACAATTATAAATTTTTACTGTAAAGATTATATATATATATATATATATTGTAAAAGCTTATTATAATAGTTAATCAAGTTAAAATATGATTCAAATATAACATTTCTTTATAACAATTCAGCAACAACCGAAGGTGATTCATCCAAGCCTCTCAGGGCTGAGAAAAGTATCGGGTTCCAAATGACTATTATTAGTTTTTTGCGTTTTATTTGTGGTATGCACCTTTCACATAAAGCACAAAACACGCAAAACTCTTCATCTATCAATAAAGAGGAATTCATGTGTACAGCCTATTTCCTAAATAGGAAAGGATTTCCTGCCACACCCATTAAACAGAATCGTCACGATGAGGACACAGAACAGGTCGGCCATTTTGAGATGTTTCACTTAAGTTGGCTACTCTTGCTGTGTTGGTCTAGGGCCCTACGTCTGAATATCGATTCTAAAATGAATGCTATATTGTTGAATTGTGTGGTAAATAAACTAACGGTGATTAATAAACCATTGGTAAATGGTGAGGTAGTTTGCATGTAGATGGCTCATGTATTAGTTCAATATTATTAGTTCAAATAAAATGTAGGCTAACTGTTTGAAATGTTGGTTAAATGGACACGTTTAAAGTATTGATGCTTTACTAACTGCTTGTTTGTTATGTACCACAAACAATGCAAATGTTTGTTTTTGTAGTGCTGCATTGAATTTAGTATTGTGATGTTTGGTAACATAGTGATTAATAAACCTCTGGTTTATGATGTACTGTAGTTATCATGAAGCAGACAACGTTTTGATGCTAAAAAAGCTGGTTTGATAGTTTCCGAGAGGGCATAAAAATGCAAATATTTGTTTTTGCAGTGCTGTGTTGAATTGCTTTTGGGATTTTACTTTGCTGGTGTGTTCTGACTGGCTTTTGATGTTGCGGCTGGAATAAATACTGGCCTGTTACTACTTCTGGTAAATATAATTTAGATTCATAACTTGTAGGAAGTTGAACTACAGCTCTTGATTAATTAATTAAACATTTGCCAAAAGAAATGGATGTTTAAACGGACAGGTTTCACAAATGTTTGCCACTTTTTGCTGGGTTTTGGCTATTGTAATGTATTGCTTTTGCAAGTTTACTGTAATATAACTGTTTCTTCTTTGTAGATTTTGATTAGATTTTATTATCCCCACTGAATATTAATATTTGTCCTGCTTATCTGCAATGCATTACTATTTGTACTAAAACAACCTACAGTACCTTCAATATGCATGTATACAGTTCACTTTCGTTTAATTGGTTGTTGTTTACAACCTTCAAGAGTTTTTGTGCAAAAGGAAAACTTTGCAAATTCATATTTTTAAGGAAATTCTTGGCGAAAGGGATTAATATCTGCTTCAGTTTTCACTGCTATATTTTGTTGTATATGATATAGTAGCCAACTACTAAAAATGTCCTTCACATTCACATGTCCTTACATTTGGGTTTTTTCTGGAGTTAATGTAGCACTCCCGCCCCCTGCAATTTTTTCTTTCTCTAAAAATTTTTTTTTAAATATCCTGCTGTCCATAATAAGTTTGCATGCTTGGGATCCAGTGAGCAGGTGCTGGTAAAGCCACATATATAATAGGTTTACTTTGCAGTCGCGGTTTCTGTGCTCAGGTAGAGGTCACGTCACCCTTCTGTTAGCGCTGGCATGCGGCATTAGCCCTGGACTCTTTAGCAGGGCACAAATTCGAAAGCGCAGAGCCCCTATCGACAGCCTGGGCCTCGTTCTATTGACTGCCTCATTTCCTGTTAGCCAGAGAGCTCAGCCGAGCGTGTGCGTGAATAACCGCGCAGCACGACCTGGCTGGGTGTTTGCGCGAGCAAGAGTGTGTGGTTTGACCCGTGACTGCTGGGATACGGACACCGCTGCTCCTGCTACAGCAATGAGTCATCGTGCGGCCCGGCCTCAGTGAGCACACAGCAGTGATTGATAACTACCCAGAAAGATTGCTCATCCCCTCGTTTATTTATACCGCCGCCCTTCACTTTGGCTTTCTTCTGAGCATACTTGTGTTTTTAGAGCTGTGCGCACTGGTTTATGTCATAAAATGTAAGGTGCTTTGAGTGGCATGCAATATTTATGCAAACGTTCATTTTAAACGATACATTCACCCATCCAAGATTGTTTGTTCATCGGGTTTGGAGAAATATAGCTTTGCGTCAGTGTCATGGATGCTCTGCAGTGAATGGGTGCCAAACAGCTGATGATAACATCACAATAATCCACAGCAATGCAGTCCATCAACTAAACATCTTAAGACAAAAGGTGAAATAGATCCATCATTAGACATTAACTAAAAGATTCAATTCAGTTCATTCAAGTTTATTTATATAGTGCTTTTTACGATACGAATCATTGCAAAGCAGCTTTACAGGAAATTAAATAAGCTTATATATTGCTGAAACTTAATATATTTAACTTATGGCAAAATTTGCTAATTCTGTATGTTGTCTGAGGGTTGGCATCCTCTGAGGTCCTCTGAGAGAGTTGAGTCTATAATTGATTAAACCAATTCCTCCAGTAAAAAGATGGTCTGATCTGCATCAGGAGAAAAATCAGCACAGATGAAGTGCCATTTATAAGCCAAAGCAGGAGGGTTATTATATATCATGGACTTGTAATTTAATGCTCATCTCATTAAATTGCACATAAATAGTATGCCAGATAAATGAAAACTCATGGTATTGATGCAATAATTTCAACGTGTACTATTTAAAATTAATCTAGCATTTGAAACGTATTTCCAACCTGATCTCACGGCAATTCATACATATTTTACGAGGTGGCTAATTCATACGAATTTGTATGACGTCACTCATATGAATTCATACGATTTATTCTAAATCGTACGTATACAGTATTTTACGAGATGCCAATTCGTATGAATTTGTACGAATTACCTAAACATAACCCCGCCCCTAAACCTACCCATCACGTGGTTTTAGAGAAATCGTACGAAATTGTACGAGTGAGGTCATACGAATTGGCACAAATTTGGCACCTCGTATAAACATTTTCTTTTTGATTTTAGTTAAAGTTTTGAAAATGTTGTTGATTTCAAATATTTAGTTGTTAGTTTTTTTTATATCGGCCTATATAGATTTTAGTTTTTATTTCCGTTTTAGCTTTTAGTAGCCTATATCAAGTTACTAAAGTAAAATTTTGCCTTGAAAACCTGAAAAAAAATTTTCATTGTAAAGTGTAATATACTTGATTTTACCAAATGCAACTTGTCTTAAAACGTTTACTCAAAATTGAAAAGCAACAATTCTGTTTCACAAATAAAAAAAAAATGCTTAAAACAAAGCAGACTTACATTTAGACCTTCATTTAAATTTGAGTGTTAATTTAGATTTACGTACGTTATCATTACTTGTGTTACTTTAAAGTTTGATTTAATATAAAATCCATCCATTTAATGGAAAATTAACCGATTTTAATCTCTGATCAATTCATCTGTGGTTCATCATAGCTAGAGTTAATAAAGCCTAGTTCAACAAATCCTCGCCCCCCCACAAAAGTGTGAATGAATCTGATTTGACCTCATGGAGTTAAACTGTTGTCTAATTTCTTTAGTAAAAGTCAAAACCGTTAAACAACTGCCAGATCATTGGCTTTTATTCTGTGTGTGTTTTTAGGCAGAAGAACAGTATGTTTCCAGAACGAGGTAAAACTGATAGTAAGGAAAGACAAAGTGAGTATTTCTCTCTCTGTCAGCAGAACACATGGAGAGCCATCAGGAGGCCAAAAGTGTCTCGTCAGAAACAACCTCCCGCGTCTCACTCGCGACCTGACAGAAACACGGCAGGCCGGAAATTAATAGCGTGTTTGTGAGCGGTGGCGATCGATTTCTCTGCCGGTCCTCGCAGAGCTGTTCTGCAGCGTCAGACAGACAAACTATTCAAACTTTCCTCTCCAGATGGACACACTAGCGCTCACCTACTTATTGTTGTAGGACAGTGCTGCAGGAAGTGAAATGTGTGATTAGTTTGGCTACTTAAACCATCAAACCAGACCAGAGGGAACCAGCAGCATGGTGACCAGTGATAATGGAAACCACATTAGGCCGGTTTTAGGAGTTTTGGGTTTCATAGTTCATCCAGATGTGCTAAAATATCCCAGAAACATAAAAAATATTGTTGCTTAAGAAATAGCCTACTGTTTTGTATTGAATTATGTGTAACACATTTGAATAAGTAAACAACTAAATAAATTAAATATTTATTTTGCTTGTTTATGATTTTTTACAGGGTAAATGTGTTTCTTTGTAGTTGCTTTTGAAACGATTGATTATTGATCATGACAATCAGGGATATTATTACCCGATTTGTCTTTTAATTTTTTTTAATGTGGTAGTATTTGTTGTATTGCCTTTATTCTTATTTATGAAACAAATATTTTTTTTACATTTATAGGTAATAAATATACACAGTACACACATATATTATATAAACAAAAACATTTTTATTTTGGATATGATAAATCATTGGACAGCACAAATTTAAATATATTTGTGAAATCTTCAGCACAGTTACTGTATGACTTTGTATTTGAGCATTTGTTGGTAATTTTCATGAAATATGATCTAGATATGTTCATGACAGACATAATGTGTTTGCTTTGTGAGATGATTTGGGAGGAAAACCTTCCCATGCAAAGATAAATACATGCGAATGGAAATATGAATGCGATCTGCGTGATTTTCCATCAGGTGTGTCTGTGCAAACTAGATTTGCGGGCCTAAGATGCATCGTCCTGTTTGAGCCCTGCATTATTTATTCATAATAGCAGCATTCATAATGGAGCGGCCTGCTTTATGCCCTATATGTCAATGCCTGGATTATCATAACACGTCCGACGGGTGACCTCTGTAAAGGACGAGCAGGAGCTGCTATTAGAGTATCAGGAGGGTAATAATGGGCTCTGGTGTGATGTTCTCCACATGTGAAGTGTTCAGAGCGACTGTGACGGGACGATAACACCGATCACACTCTGATCTCTGATACAGGAGCCTCAGACTGGGAAAGGTCAGATTTGTAGAATTAATAAAACTAATGTTTTATGTATATATTTGTAGAAATACAAAACATGTTTAATAATAAAAAAATATCTGAATTATGTTTTAAATCATTGTTTTTGTTATGCGTTCAAGAATAATAACATACTGCTAATGTCATTATTATTGTATTTATATTAATTACGTTGTTTCTTGACAATTATGAGTGATTCAAATAATAATATTTCTGCTCATATTATTTTAAATTTATTACACATTTTATTATACATTTAACAATTTGCATTATATAATGAATTGTTCATTATTATTTTTAAATGTAAATTTTAAGTTGTTTTTATTAATAAATCTAATGTTTTATTTATATTTAAAATACTTTCTTTTTAAATGTTAAAATTGTTTTTTTTTGTTAAAATTTGGCGTTTAATATTAATAAAAATATTTAAAAAACAATAATAAAGTTGGTGAATTTTTCGTCAAGTTTTGTTTGCTTGTATATAAATCTTATATCAAAGGTTTTGTACTTAAAATGATTTTCACGTGCCACTTAAGTTACGATGCTTTTAAGAAACAGACCATAATATTAATTATTGATATTAAATATTGATTGTTTTTACGAACTTCTTAGGCCTACAATGCACACAGGGCTTTACGATCACTCCAGAGCACTCGTAGATCTACGATGATTTTGGAAAATGGAGCGCTAATTCATCTGCGTCTTTCTTGTGAATGTGTGCATAATATTTAGCAGAGGCTAGAATTCAGAGATTATAAAGTTTTAGATATGGATTTTGTCATTCACAAATGCATTGATTCGCTTCAGAATGTTTTTAAACCCTTGAGCCATTTTTTTTTGGGCTTCAAATTCTCGCCACCCATTCACTGCCATTATAAAGCTTTTTTTTTTTTATATAACTCTGTATGTACTCATCCAAAAGAAGCTATCCCTTTAAGGACTTGTGAAGTTTGAGCTCGGCGTGATTAATCGCTCCGTGCTGAAAGCCCAGGAGGGACTGTAACCGACACAAACACGTTATAGTTTCTTTCCCAGCACACGACTAGCAGAGTTTGGGCGTGTTGGGCGGGTTTTTAATCTAAAGTCGGCGTGTTATTTGACTGGAATGATCTTGTCCATTGTGACAGCGACACAAGTGCAGTTCGACGCTCTCCTCCAGGAGAACTGACGCCGTTTCTGAGCCGCGCTTCGACAAAGCTCGCCTTTCAGAACCTTCCATTAGGGACTTCTCAAATTGGTGTTTGTAAAAAGGAAAAATGGAGTGTTTTCCTTCTCCTCAATAAAGCAGAAATGCATGAAAAAGAAATGTCAGAGAAATGTCAAGCGCCCGCTGGCCGGTCCGGTCCGGCCTGACAGAGTGTATAGACGGAGACTGAAAGCCGGGACACCGTCTGCTCGACGTTAATGCTCTCTCAGCTCCACTTTTAGCGCCTGGCTTTAGAAATGGATTTGGAAAAAAGTGGACTTTATGCAACTTCAGTAAAGTTTTTAGAGCTCAAATAAAAAAGTTAATTTAATCTTTCAGTTGAAGTTTCGAAAGTTTTGCATTGGCGGTTTAGACCTGTTATTTACTAATTCAGTGTTTATTAATGTTTTGAATTATTTAATATTTTAAGAACACCTTATTATTTGCTTATAAGCATGCATATTACTAGACTACTATTAGTGTTAATTAAGCACTTATTAATGCCATATTATACATCCAGAATCATACCCAATATTCAAACTGAACAGCTACCTATTAACTATTAATAAGCCATAAATTAAGAATGTATTGAGGGGAAAGGTCGTAATTAATAGTTAACAAGTGTTCCCGAACAATGCCCTGTTACTGTTGTGTATGTAATTTAATAGTATTCATATTTTGTATTTTTACTTTGTTTTAGTTCAATTGAACAGTACTCATAGCACGGTACTAATCATTCACAGCTATTTTAGTATTTACCAATTAGAATTAATTTTAATAGAACGCCAATTTTTTTAATATTAAAACATTAAACACATTTTTATTCAAGAAATGTTAATGGACATAAAAAAGGGTTTCTCTTGAGTTTTTTTTTTTTCATTTGTCATATAAGTTGAAAGACTTATTATATGACTATATATTATATGTTGACAAAATTGTTAAATTATTGTAAACATTAGGCCTGTATTGAAAGAATATTGATTGAATGATGCATTGGAATTGTTTTTGCATTTAATACAGCAATATTCTGCAGATACAGTGTTGAATCATAAACAAATAAAGCTTTAATAATATTTTAAATTAGCTTTTTAGTTTTTTATATTGTAATTTGCATATTGTAAAGTTTTAGCAATCTTATTGTATTTTTTATTCTTTTAATTATTATTCTTTTTAAATATTTCTTTTAATAGGTAATTGCAGTGCTTTAACTGACAAGGAAGCAAGAATTTTCATAGTTTTTCACAAAGTAGTTTTTTTTTTAATTTCAGATATTTCAGTTTTAGTTTACATTCACACTGATGCTAAGTAATACTGATACATACCTTTTCTTGCTACGGGTTTATATCTCAAATTAGCCTCTCCAGAATTTTGCAGAATATGATTGAATTATAGCCTGTTAAATAAGCACAGTCTGTGTCAATCTGTGCTTTTGCAGCTTTGAATATTGATCCAGAAATTCTCGTCGCCCTGAAGTGTCCGCTCGTCTTGCTAAGTCTTTCACAGTTAGCGCTCGTATGCAGAATTAGACCTCTCTACAGACGCTTGATTTGCATATCTGTGGAGTGCTAATTCATTTCTTAATCAATTAGTTGTTAAAGTCCTCTGTCACTGTGTCGTGGTTTTATATGCTTGGAATCAATCACTCAGGCATTTCCACTCGAAACCTGCAGCAGTACAGTTGGTAGTTTGCGTATTTGTTTGCACGACACTTTGATTTACTCAGTTTTTTGTGCCGTTTGCATTCTAAAATGGTGGAAAATTGTCAATGTTTACTCACCGTAATGTCATTTGAAATACATATTAAGGTCTTAAAGGAATAGTTCACCCAGAATAAATTGATGCATTTTTGGGTGAACTGTCTATACCTTTAAATCATTTTGTCTCTCAAGTAAAAGATCAAGTCGTGAGGTGTGAAAATACATGACTTGTCATCTTTCTAGACACCCCTTTATTTTCTTTCTACTAGATATCGTTTTATCTGTCTGTCTGATTCTAAGCTTGTCTCTGTCTATACATAATCCATCTATCTGTCTAGACGTCTATCAATGTTTATCTAGATATCTGTCTGATCTATTATTAAATCAGATTTGCACTGAAAGGCCTGATTACTTGATGTTCTGCTGAAGGTATGCTGAATTTCTAGCTCCGTGGCTAACTAGCTAGTCCAAGCGTGGCTTGTTTTCCTCAGTCAGTGCCGGAGTGTTGACTGAGTGTAATTCTGTCTGGACCTGTAGGGGTCAGTCCTGATCCAGATTCATTTGCTCGGCCTGCATTAGCATCTGCTGTCGTCTGTGCTTGGCCAGGCCACTCACAGACCTGAAATATTGTTCACATCATCATCGGTCATGGTGACGGCGGCTGTAAACTTGTGTATGTGTGTGTGTGTGTGTGTGTGTGTGTGTGTGTATGGCCGCTGGAAAGCAGCGCTGGCTGATGCAGGTGTGTGTGTGTATGAAGGAGCTCCTCCATCTGAGTGAAGTGTGAGAGAGGGAGGAAAATAATTACAAAAAAAGTGAAGGAAATAGTTTCATTAGCGTTTAAATAAATGTGTCTCATTATAAATGTGTATCTCTGTCCACCCACAACCTCCTACATCTATCTATATACCTCTCCATCTATCTGACATCTGTCAGACTGTTTATCTAGTCCATGCATCTGTCTCTGACAACCTACGTCTATCTGTCTGTCTGTTATTTACTATTCACAAGTTAGTGATATTTTGTTGGAGACTTTTGTTTCGGGGTGATAGCCACAACTCATTCGGTGTTTTCCATGTACAGTAATGGTCTCATTGTGTACAGTGTGGCATCAATTTCAACATTCTGCGGGTATAAAAAGCTAGTCGTTCCAAGTTCATCATTCAAACAGCCATGAACACACAATGTCACTTAACGGATGAGCAGCCCACCTGGCAATGGCCTTCGGGTCGGTGGCAGGCAGTCAGATGTTGCTCGTGAACTTGGTGTGTCTTAAAGTGTCATCGGCACACTTGCATCAAGACACAGAACTACTGGCAGAGTTCATGACAGACCCAGGAGTGGAGCCCCACGAGTGACAGACCGCAACGATGACCAGTACCTAAGGACCTATGCACTCAGACATTGTTATGCAACTGCAGGCCCGTTTACGAGATCAGGGGCACTAGGACTTCCAGACAAACCATTAGCAACCGACTCCACCGCTTTGGCTTGAATGCCGTTGCAGGTGACTCCACTGACACCAAGACACCGCCATGAACATTAGTGGAACAAGACCATGTGACCTTTGTTTGGACAGCCCTGGTCCATCCATCCGTCCATCTAACTGTAGGTTATCCCTCGGCTTTTTCCGAAAAGCTTTAGCTGATGTTTTTCCAGTTTACATCTGTTCACGTTCACACATTTCTCCTTATTACTGTACCCAGCCAGGACGGCTCGGTTAATTAGCACTCTCAGCTGCGTCCCCTATGAAACATCCTGCTAGTGCTCGCAGAAGTGTGAGAACATCTGTTGCGTTTGCATGTTGCAAGACACTGTTGTCCTTAAAATGTGGGAAAACACGAGTCCTCCTCAATTACACACGCTTCATGCTTTGACCGAAGAGTTGTGAATGGAGAATTGGCCTACTCGCAACGAGAAATGTGTAAATAGAAACACATCCGCTCTCGTTCCCTCTGACATGGCGGCGTTTTCATCCATCATTATATTGCAGGTAGGAGGAGCCGCTCTCCTCTCTTGTACTGGGAATGTCAGTGCTTATGAAGATCCACGGATGGGGTCGCGGTGATGGATCGCTAAGAGACCCAAGCACCATTTTCTGCCCACGTTTTCAGCAGTTTTCATGGTTGATGAGCCACCCGAGATACATAAGCCTTTAATGCTGACCTGAAGTCAGTACATTGCTAGATAAACTTAAACCACAGCTGACCAAGCACACTAGCATACCGTACACAATACAAAGCGTTCGCGTTAGATGTGACCACTACGATGTTGAATAATTGACTTTGCTTGACTAGAACGGACTAATTTTATACCATACTGGTGGTCAGATTAGGCCTATACATCATTTTCATAACAAACAAGATGTTTCGCTCTAGATTTTTAGTCTAGATTTGTATAACAGTATCCTGGACGAGCCCCCAATCTCCCTTCAATCCACTCCATTTTAAAGTAGAATATTGCACAACCAGGTGCCAATTTTGCATAATTTTTCCACTTCAAACACAAAACATAATTTAATCCAGTATTCCATTTCATAAGTGCTCTAAAAGTGCTGTTGATTGTTAGCTTTTCACTGCAAACAAACCAATTTCAACACATGCAACTATTGTTTTTATTTGGCACCTATAGTATGTCGAGCAAAAACGTTTGAGTCCCTATCTTAAAAGTTTCGACTAGTTTGCTTTTCATGAAGTAGGTTGTCTTTTCTTTAGCAAGACAAGCAGTTGTTCCCCTATCTATTGAGAATGCATCTTTATTGTGAGTTTTGGAGCCGTTTAGCTAGGGTAAACTGATCTGAAAGAAGTTCAAAAGGGCAGCCTTCCCCCCCTCACGCATCCAGAGCACGAACACCAGCTCATATTTGCTGAACATGCTGAATTTCCACTCAGCCGAAGCCCTCGACCGTCCTTGTCGCTACACCAGCAGATTGTGCTAGTCTCTCCGCTTAAGCTTTGGAAATAAGATGCAGTGGTTTCTGCAAATCCGGCAGGCGTACGTTTGATTAGCACAGCAAAGGAAGCCATTAAACAAACAGCATGTTGGGACAGACCGATTCCCGCCTGTAAGAGCAGATTCATTTATTTCTGATAATAACGCAAACACAAATAACAAACTGCACACGATGACTTTATGGCCTGCAGTCTTCAGTGGATGCTTTTGCTTTTGTTTTTTTTTGTGCTTGTGTTTGAACTCATATTGAGAACTTTAACTTGCAAACTAGGCTAAATTGCACACAATTTAAGAATTGAATTTTTTCAGCTCTCAGTAGAAGAACCTGTTAATTTGGTTTAAACAATTGATGTTACTACAGTAACTATTACATGAAAGGTTATATTTAAAGTTTTGTAAAATTTAAATTAGTGCTGTCAATTTTTCTATATTAGGTGCTGGGCGTCTGGTCAGAGGAGAACTGGACCCAACTAAGCCTGGTTCTCCCAATGTTTTTTCCCCATTCTATCATGGATGGGGTTTTGGTTTCTTGCCGCTGTCTCCTCTGGCTTGCTTAGTTGGGGACACCTGATTTCTAGTGATTATCGTCGTCTTGACTACAGAGACTCTAATCTAGTTTAGTTAGATTAGAGTTTAGTTTAGGTTAATCTGGTCATCATTCATTACCATTACTCTGTTCTACTTGATAATGTTCAGTGCTTTATTACAATCTGTATTGTTAAAAGCGCTATATAAATAAAAGTGACTTGACTTGACTATATACTATATAAATCATACACACACACACACACACACACACATTGGGTAAAGAATTCAAGATTCAACAGATTTTTCTTGGCATTTTTCATGAGATTCTGCATTGTAATAAAGTTTATATATTTATATTTAATAAAAAATCCCTATACTGATGCATTTTAAGAAAATAAAAACAAATAAAAATTACGATTCGGTATGAATTAAACATGGTCCTTCCGTGGTAAGCATGGTTTTAGTTTGAGTAAAACCATAAAATCCATAAATATTCCATAGTTTTTACCATATGGTTTATCCAACACAGTCTCACGACCAATTCGTCTGAGGTGGAAAATCTGTGCTAATTCATACAAATTCGGACGACCTCACTCTTTTGTATGATTTGTCTAAACCCCAGTGATGGGTTGGTTTAGGGGCGAGGGCAGGTGTAGCTCATTCGTACAAATTCATATGAATTGGTAACTCGTAAAAGACAAAAATTGTACGAATTAGCCACCTCGTAAAATATGTACTGTATGAATTGCTGTGAGACTGGGCTGTTTGGAGTAAAACCATTGTAAACCCAGTTCAAATAGTCTTTTATAGTAGTTTACCATAGTTTGTGCATGCAATCCTAGTTTAAGGCAGGGTTGTAACTGGAGTAACATTTGTGAAGTTAGCTTTTTAATGACTTTAGCACTAATCTACAATATTTCAACCAAAAGAATATTGATCCACTTAGTTATACAGAAAACAAAACAGAAAAATACAAATTGCACTTTTTTTTTATAAGTAAAAAACGTTTATTTAACAGCATTTTACTGAGTAAAACATTTTCCAATGTATTTTGTAATAAAAGCTTGCATATAAAATGTAACATTCAGCAGCAATGTTCTTTATAAAGCGGTTTTCCTCTTGAGCATCATGTTCACACTAATTAAACACTGTTCCCATTGAAAGCATCTTGAGATTGGACATTTATAGCGTTTGTTTCAGGAGCTCGGCTGCTTTGCCTGCTCCATGGCTCTTATAAAAGACACAGAGTATGCTATTTTCAAACATGCTCTCATCTGACCCTCTCTCTCTAATGTTGAGATTGTGTCTCTCGACCACCTTGCAAGAGATGCTCAAATAGTTGCCATAGAAACCCATCTCCTGAAGAAGCCCTCCTTGTGTTGATGTGTTCAGATGGGTGTTACTCGCACGTGTTCATCAGAGGAAAGACTGTATATGAGTTCAGACTCAAACACACTTTCCAGGCGTGCTGAGACATGCTGAGAAGCACAGCCGCTGTCGTCTGCAGTCTGGAAATGAGTGAAAACCTCCTCAAACTCTCATCCATCGCCTGCAAAGGTTTTCAAGGCATGTCAGGACTTCAGATATGTTTTTAGACACTGGAATACTTTTTGCTATTTTTGTAGCAAAGCACCTGTTGATCAGCACGATTCTATTGCCGTCAATGCCTTTTGAACATTTTGGCATGATAGCTGTAGTATTTTATACATTTTACCATGGTTCTTGTGTGGTAACCACTGTTTAACTGTGGTATTACCATGGTTCTTGCATGGTATTTCTGGTAAGATTGGATTAAACTAGGGTAAAATCACAAAGTATGAACATTTACCCTGATTCGTACATAACCACTGGTTAACTATTCGAGGTAAAACCATAGTAAACTCACCCTCTGATTTACCAGGTTTCTTGCACAGCATCCACTGTTTAACTGTAGTATTTGGTGTAAAACCAGAGTAAACAAGGGTCAAATCAACATAAAATGTACATTTATCATGATTTTTACTTTTTAACTGTGTTATTTGTGATAAAGCCACAGTAAACAAGGTAAAAATCACCATCTATGAAAACTGACAATGGTTCTTGTGTGGTAATCACTGTTTAACTGTGGTATTTGGAGTACAACCATAGTAAACAAGGCTAAAATGACCATCTGTTAAAATTGATCATGTTTCTTACATGGTAGTCACTTGGTATTTGTGGTAAACCATAGTAAACAAGGGTAGAATCACCATATATGAAAATTGGCCATGGTTCTTGTGTGGTAACCACTGTTTAACTGTGGTATTACCATGGTTCTTGCATGGTATTTCTGGTAAGATTGG
>JAUMHI010000068.1:1566109-1588970 GCA_032359435.1 Enteromius unitaeniatus | reverse complement strand
GGGATGTGGTGGAACGGGAGCTTCATGCCCTGGATGTGCATCCCACAAATCTCCATCAACTGCAAGATGCTATCCTACCAATATGGGCCAACATTTCTAAAGAACGCTTTCAGCACCTTGTTGAATCAATGCCACGTAGAATTAAGGCTGTTCTGAAGGTGAAAGGGGGTCAACCACAGTATTAATATGGTGTTCCTAATAATCCTTTAAGTGAGTGTATATACATACATGCATAAAACTCCTGGAAAAATGTGTTTTATAAAACAAAATGTTAAATATTTGATCATATAAATTATAATTTAAAACTAATTGTAATTTTTTCGCTTTACAGTTTCTCTATAGTAGCTTTTTTATTGATATAAACTTTTTTATTATACTGTATAATATTGTTTAAATATTGTAAATGATGGTACGCAATGCTCTAAAGCATTTCCACATATTTTAAGTAAATATTATTTCTTTGTATAGATTTTTTTTTAGTTTTTAAACAACATTTTTGTTTAATATTTTATACAATAATGTATTTTTGTTGTTGTTGGGCATTTATTGAATATTTTAGTAATAAGTATCTTATTACTGATGTATTTACCATAGTACCATTTTTTGGATTTACCATTTACCATCTAATGGTATCTCTGAACCATTCCTTACACTGTTATACAGTGATACCACAGTACTTTGCACCCTACTTTTAGTAAAATTAACCATATTACTGTAATTTGTGTATTTACAATGGTATATTGCCAAAAACCATGATAAAAAAACAGTGTCTGTACCGCACATGTACCACATTTAAACTGTGGCCTAATTTTATAGTTATACCTTACTGGTACAGTAGCACATAAAGTGTCTTTGCACTTTGGTATAACTGTGTTCTTTTGAAGTAATTTTTTCTTTATTTGTATTTATCTGCTGCCATTATTGTGAATGTAAACAATTCCTGTCAAACTTACCTATTTAAAAATAGCTGATAAGTTTGTCAGTGAATGAATGTTTTCTAAAGACTTCATTCTGGGGTCTCTTTGCCATAGCAAAAAGCGGCAGTAATTGGTATTGATCAGTTGATGTTGATACTGCATGTGCCGGCGAGCGTTAGATCCCGCTTTAGCGTCTAGCCTCTTGAGAAAGACATCGATCTGCTTCGCTTTTTAGCAACCCGCACGACATCTTTATTACACTTCAACCACTATTTCTAACCAGGGATCAGCTGGCAGTATTTATACCCACAGGTAAACGGCTAGTTTTTGTTCCAGAAACATGTTGAATTAATTTGCCGTTGCCACTTTAAACCTCCTTTATGTTACATAACTCTTTCAAATGTATGTATATTTTGTTTTGAGTGTCGACAGTACCATTCAGAGTAATAATAAACATTCGCCTGGCGTTGCTCTCATGGGTTTGACGCTTATTGCTTCCGATTGCACGCGTTCGGCATGATTCATTTTGCCTATGTTCGTTTGGAGATTTGTAGCCGCGCATAAATGAATGCAGAGAAGCACGAGCACACACTTCTTTTCAGCCATATCTGTATCCCCTCACATGCCCCAAAAATCCGACTGAGAATTCATAATTTCTGAGTAGCTCTCTCGGTAAATGTCAGGCGGCGTTACATATTTAACTATGGATTACTCGGATATGTGCTTTCAGAATAATAATTGGCAGTTCTCCAGCTCCAAATCCCAGCAGGTTCTGCTTTCCCGGTTCCACATCAGCTTGACTTGTAATACTCGGAATAGAAAAATCTCTCTGTCGGAGGCAGGGATGTCAAACATGCCGTGCAGTGAGTCATTCGCCTGGCGATGGCCGGCGTTCAGGACAGGGAGCGCTTTGATGTTCCTGGCCTGTCTGAACTCAACTCACACAGTCTGATCTCACTTCTGGAATGAACTCCCCTCCTCCATGCTATTTTTTCCCCCCCATCTCAGAGGAGACTGAAAATGTTCAGTGAAAAGTCTATACTCGTAAAAATAAAGTATACAGTTCATTTTATGGGCATTTAAGGTCAGCGAAGAAACCTGTTATGAAGATCCATTTTTGTCTTTCAAAGTACTTCATGTTTTCATTAGGTTCTTCAGATGTTGTTTTTGGTCCTCTATAAAATAAACTTTTAAAATATGATGTCAAATTTATATTCCTGTTACTTTAGCAAAGAATCAGTGTTTGAGAATGCATTTTTTGTCAAACACGAGGTCAGACGAAATGTTGAATGAACTTTATATGATATTATCATTACCATCTTAAGATTAGACTTTTTTTGTGCAGATCCAACAGATTTTGGATTATTAGTAAGACATCTACCCCCATAATAACTTCTTAACTTTGTCAGTTGGCTGCAAATATTTTCTTGTTTGTCTCTACTGTCAAATATTAGTTTAGATGCACTAATTGTACCGTGGATGCATAGATTGACTTCACATAATCTGCAAAAGTCATTCACAGCCATCTACACTCTGGTTTTTCACTCTATGGCTTTGTTTTTGCTGCATACCTGCACTGTAAATCCTGATAAGTTCAGCCTACTTAGAAAAACTTTGGAAACCGATTGCCTTATTTTTGCAAAGCAAACTTAACAAGAAAACTGAAATTAACTTAATAATTAGCTGCAAGTAAAGAAAACAAACACAACCTAAGTAAATTAAATTACAAACAGGAAGTTAGTTTAACATAAATTCTAGTTAACATACTCTAGAATATTTATTAAACTTACTTAGGATTTAATAGTAAGACTTTATTTCATTAACTTAAAGTAATTAAAAAAAGAACTGTATGGTGTACTTGATCCTTTAAGTGTACTCACTGACTCCCATAGTGCATTGCAGCAGAATTTATTTGCGTAATTTATCTTCTTTTCTTCCTTTGAAACCAAATGATTTGATTTCATGTTGCATCACTGCATTAATTGGAGAAACTTATAAAGATGTAGTTATAAAGTTCTAAATATAACAGACATGGGAACATTTTTCCTCTTCTTCTGTTGTGTTGTGCATTAGCAACAAATTAGCTCACTGCTGCCTCTCACTGCTTTATTAGTGTCACTGGTTTCTTTGTGGCTACTTGAATATTTTAAGTAAGTGTCACTCAAAGCAAGTAAGTAAATTGTTTTATTTGCCTTGAAAGTTGCTCTAACTTGGTAAAACCTAAGTACAGCTTACTACCTATATCTAAGTAAGGTGAACTATATGTTTTTACAGTGTGTGTTTACAGCGAAAGACATGGCTGAGCCGGCGAATAACTTGTTCAAAATCAAATGTTATGTGATTGGCTTATGCGTACGCCAATGATGTTAAACTCCAGACAAGCTATGCAGGTTGTGGCCCAGACTTTTATCTGTCGGCTCTGTGTAAACTAGCATGATCGCTTGATTTTTTTTCCTCCTTTTCCTTTTCCCTCAGACCTTTTCTTTCCTTGCATGGTTAGCTTCGCGCCTTACCCTTTATTTTTTTGTCCTCTCTTTACTTGACATTTCTACCAGACACCTACAAAAAAAATTCATACTTACTAATTAATGCCACACCGTAAGATATAAAACACTGACTAATGAGCATATCTGATACAGAGTTTTTTAATTAAAAATGATCAAGTCAGAACTCACCTCTTTGAATTTTCAAACCACTACATAGTTGACACTGCAACTTCCTGGATAAGTGCGAGTAGAAAATATAGATTGTAATGTCATACCATTGGACGCCATTTTACGGATAACGTATTTGGCCCGAATATTTCAACACTTTCTATGTTCATTAAAACTGCCTAATTCTGTTATTATTGATATCATTATTTATACTTTGCAGAGATATACAGTCGCACCATATGACAATTTTGATGTTTGGATAAAAAAAAAAGGAATCGTTATAAACCAACTAAAGCTATTTCTTGTCAGAGAAACTTTATTTTAAGGTTACACCTGTTAGTTGCTTACTAGCATGCATATTTCGAAAAATATTAGACAGAAATATTAGCCACTGTATGTGATGTCATCCAACCACAAATAAAGTCTCTGAGGTATTTTGATTGTGAGAGACTAATATTTTTGTTATTATATTGTGAATTTCCTATTTTGATTTTTTTAATGTATCACGATTGCCGCAAGATTAAACGGACCACAAGCATTGCAGATGTGCGAATGGCTGTTTACTGCTAGTTTATTATCCCATGTCACCTTGCACCGCCTCGAGTGTCCATCTGATTCCAGATCAGGCTGGAAACCCCGGACTGATGGTCTGCGTGACCTTTTCCCGTTCAGCCTGGCGAAATGGACTCCATTTGCTGTTGAATTTATATGTGCGCTCTCCTTGGTGGCAATGCTCGTCCACCCCAGAGCCCTCTGGGAATCCGGACCACCCGCCATGCTCCCTGACGGCCGCGTGTTTTATTACCCAGTAAAGCATTACGCTGGGCTCTTTTGATATTGATTTATTTATTTATTTGTGTCCGTCCCATAAGCCCTTGTGAGAGATGTGTTCGTGCCGCGGGCCGTGTTCAAGCGCATTAAATATATTGCAGGCATTTGTTGTGGGCCGTGGACGCGGTGGGTGTTTGTTTCAGAGGAACGCACACCTGCAGATACGACAACAAACGTGTCCTCACCCCTTCCTGAAGAGAGTGGGCACAGCTGGGCTCTCTGAAGAGTCAAATCTAACGCACTTTCC
Organism: Enteromius unitaeniatus; assembly: GCA_032359435.1. Lineage (NCBI taxonomy): Eukaryota > Metazoa > Chordata > Actinopteri > Cypriniformes > Cyprinidae > Enteromius > Enteromius unitaeniatus. Next base: position 1,584,321 of record JAUMHI010000068.1, on the reverse strand, counting down.
ATTAACAAATAAGGTTTATAGATTATAAAGATCCAGACCTGATGCAACAAATAGCCATTGTGCACATAACACTGTGCATGTACTTCAGTTTAATTGTAATATATATCATATTGTTGTTTTATAGTATTTATTCACCATATTAGTTTATCACATTTATTAGTATTTGTTTACAGGGTTTATCATGTTTATTAGCATTTATTTAGACAAATCAAAAATATTTATTTACCACGTTTATGCTTTATTAGTATTTTTCATGTTTATTATTATTTATTTGCAATCTTTAGGAGGAATCTCTAGGAATGTTTGTCACATTTATTTACTGGTTATCATATTAGCATCATGTTTATTAGTATTTATTTAGGCAAGGCAAGTCTTTATTTACCGTGTTTATATACCTTATCAGTATTTATTGTGTTTATTAGTATTTACCATCATTCTTTATCATATTGGTATTTAACATGTTTGTATTTATACTATTAATCATGCTTAATTAGCATTTATTTATACCATGTTTATATGCCTTAACAGTATTTATCATGTTTCTTTATCATATTAGTATTTATTTACAGTATATTAGTGTTTGTCACGTTTATCAGTATATTGATATCCATGTTTAGTAATATCTATTTACCGTTTCCTTATTAGTATTTATTGTGTTTATTAGTACTTATTAACCATGTTTATCATATTAGCATTTATTGTATTTATTTTGCTGTCTTTATTCATTATATTAGTGTTTGTCATCATATTAAGAAGCATCTATTTACTATGCCTACATACTATCTTAGTATTTATCGAGTTTTTATTTATTTATTTTTTTTTTGAGTAGCATGTTTATTTATATGATGTTGTCTTGTTTTTGATGTATCATGCATTTTATGTACTGATTTAGCAGGGAATGTAAACGTGGTGAAAGAAAAGCTTTATTTAGCCGAACACTCGGCTCTTATCAAGCCACTCGTCTCGTATTGACTGAAAGCTAATTTCCTAAATTAGCCGTAATACTCTGCAAATGTTTGGCCTTCCTTAAATAACAAATTCCATGGATAAACTCATCGGATTTCCTTCCAGGACATGACGCATTTAAGGAACCTTAATTGGCCAAACATCCATAAGTCGTTCACTTGTGTGTGTGTGTGTGTGTGTGTGTGTGTGTGTGTGTGTGTGTGAAATCCCGCCCTTATCAGCATCAGTGTGTCATTGTTTAACTAGCCTCAGAGTCGAGCACTTCAGCCAAGTCATGTTTATTCATTTAGCCCAGAGGGAGAGAGACAGAAGAAACACAGTGATTAATTCTAATTTGACCTTATCATAATGTAGCAGGGGCCCATTACCACGCCAATCACACCACACGCATGGCATGCTGGGAACACACACCATCCTGCACTTCACTAGCTTGCATGGTTAATTAAAAAAAAAAATTATATATATATATATATATATATATATATATAATTTTTTGGGGGGAAACTACCAAATAGATTTTATTTAAGCCTTGTTTAAATATTTAGCGTCAAATTAAATATGTTCTTTACACTGAAAAAATACCATCTAAATGAGATTTTAATGAGTCTTTGACTCGTGTTCAAGTTAAATTACAGCTGGTTGTAGTTTAACACAATACAAGTCCTTTTTTTTCTTTAGCATTTAATATTTAAAACAAGAGGACAAACCCAGAGCAGCTAGACACATGTAAATACACACGTAAAATACCACAAAATAACATTTTGTAAGTTAAATGTTTAGTGCATAAAACCACCAGAGAGAAAAACACCCGCGTCTATTCGAGAATATCAGAATATTTCTGTGTTTCCAAGACACCAAAACCTCTGATGTGTGTTTCTTTAAATAGCCTTGCAGTTTGTTTGTTTGTGTGTATGTGTTGAATTGTTTGTGCGTTTATCCATGCTGACTGTTTACACAGAGCCGTGCGTCTGTCGCCAGAACATGCTTTTCTTCTCTTTGTGTTAACAGTCGTAATAAGCCATTTTTCAGGACGAGAGCCGCCATAAACGTAGGAGAGAAACGCTCATTGTGTCTCTCACACACACACAGAGTGTTATCTGAGCGCAGTGTCTAATCAAATATTCATCAGTATGAAAGTGTTGGGTGCTTGTGGGACTGCTAATTAGCCAGCCTAGCCTCAGTACAGTCATCTCATGAAAGTCAACGCCAACAGTTGGTCCGGTTTGCGCTGCTTTTTCTTTCCCATCTTCTGACTGAAGTTGCCAAAAGCTTCCTGTTAGCCAAGACGTCCATTTTTTTTGGCTAAACAGGACACTTACAGTCACGTCTTGTTAGATATGCAATCCAGAATCAACATGCACGGTATTTTGTGAAAATATGTGCATTCTGCCTCGACATTGTGTTTAATAGACCATTATGTTGTGTCTCAGTGATTTTTATTTATTTTTTTAACTGCACATGATTTTTTACAATTTGGTAGACAAATTAAAGACACTTTCAAGCTATAAGTCTCATGCAATGTTCCATTCTAAGTACATTGGAGTTAATGCATTCTAAGTTAATTGAACAAAAAGCTGAAATAAAATATGAATATTAGATGAAAAACTTATTTAAGTTACAAATGTTTACAAATGTAAATATTAGGGAAGGAAAAACTTAAACTAAACCCTACTAGTAATATGTGTGTGTGTGTGTGTGTGTGTATACAGTATATATATCGCTCCAAAAAATAATAATATATAATATAATATATAAACATATAACTTATAAATAACAGAATTTTGTAATTTTAGTTCAGTTTTAGTTTAAGTCCTAAAAATTGATTGAAAATGTTGCTAAGGGGACATTTAAAAAAAAATTGCTGTTCTATTTTAGCTTTCTTATTTTTCATTGGTATGTTATATAAATGTAATAATTAATTTGTGTCAATATATGAAATTATGTATTCATTTATGTAAATATATTTGGATTTTCTAAACATAATTGCCAATGTGAGTTGATTTATTTAAATAATTAAGGACATTTTAAATGTTATGAAAATGAATTTCTTTCATTTTAAAATGTAACTAGAGAATATATATATATATATAATTTATTTTTTAATATTATATTATATTGTTCATATTCATATTTTCTATTTATTTTCAATCTGAAATATTCAGATTCATTGTTCAAGGTTTTAAGATCCTAAAACTGTATTTCCAAGCTTAAGGCTGGGAGAAAGTAGGCAAACCCTGCAGTAGATAGAAGTGATGAAATCCACAATGAGTTTTAGTAACGTATGTCTGCAGGGTGAGCGTGTAAACTCGTATTTTACTCATATGTCCAGATGCGATACCCCACACTGTGTCGCATCTCAAAGTGGTCGGGCGCTGTAAGGATTTTAAATTGAATGAGGGGAAAAAAATCCTTTTAGTTTCCCTTCGGATAAAGGTGAAAGTCCCGGTCTTTCTCTCTCTCTCTCTTTCCAATCTCTTGCTATCAATCCTCATGGCTCCGAGGGTTCAATAAAGCCTCTAGAAGAGGTCAGTCTTATTGATACGGGTTTCTTCCCTCGGATCCTATAAATCATATTATCACGGAGCACCGCACCAAATCCTGCGGGTATTAGCGACCGTTTCCCGCCTCTTTCTTCTCTCAGGAGAGCGCCACCAATATGGGCTCTTCTTCCGCCATTGTTGTTTGGACGGAAGGTTCTGGGCTTCTTCAGCGCGCCACGTTTCTCTCGCCTACGATGTTGTTCATCTGGGCCAAGTTTATTGATTGGAGCACTCGACCACCTGCTGCATCTCTGTCATAAACAGTCTCTGCTGAACTCGAGATCTTCGTCTTCTGAGTACAGATGGAAACAGACTCTTGAAAGCAGAATTACGGATGTTCCCGCTGAATCGAGTCCACCTGCGGCCTTCTGGGAAGCCGTATTGACCTTGTGTTGTTGTTTTTTTCTGCTATTACAAGCTTTTCTGGAGATGCTTTTGCCATCTGAACATCGTCTTTGTTTTAAATTAATGAAAGAAATAAAAGCACTTGTGTTATCCTCGTGAGAAATCGCAGTTCCTTATCTTGGTTTCTGATCGTAGCTCCTCTTATCATGGTTTATCAGCATGTGTTTTCGCTGTTGTTTCTCATTGTGGTATCTTGTATTGGTGTCTTCTCATATATCATGGTTTCTCAAGATGCTTCAACCAAGTCCCTTTTCTTTATACCAATAAATGGTATCCTATAAAGCCTGTTATAAAAATAAAAAATAGTCATAAAAATCGTTAGATCATCGTTAGAAAATCTTTAGATCATCAGATTTGATGATTTTTTTTTACAATTTATAGAGTAGAAAACATCTTAAACTATTTATAAAACAAATATTGCTTGAAAATTGCTGATGAAATTCGTATGCTTGTAAATCAATGAGATTTGGTGGGGAAAAAGCAAACTTTGGTTCATCCACCTGGATTATCATCATGGTTTCTCAAGACATTCAGGTTCTTTAGAGTTCCTCATATATCATCATGGTTTCACATCATGAATGGTTCCTTAAGACACCTCCGTTTTTTTTCATCCCCTTTGTAATTTTCTTATTTCATGTTCTTCGAAGTTCCTTGTATCTCCTCATGAATCGTCTTCATGGTTCCTCAAATGTTTTCCCCTTCATAGTTTCTTATTTTCACTTAGATTACAGTTTATTATCTTCATAGTTTTAGTTCTTCAAAGTTCCTCATTTATTGTATCACCATTTATCATCATGGCTTATTATTATGGTTCCTCAGAACATAGTCATTCATCTTCATACTTTTCTCACTCTTCATCAAATCTCCTTGTATCTAAACATTGTATTGCAACCTCAGGATGGCATCTAGTTTTTCTTCCTGGTTCCTTAGCAGTTTCCTTCTTCCAATTTCCCTATCTACATGGTTTTCTTGTTTTAGAAGATCCTCATATCTCAAAATGCTCTCTCATCATGGTTCCTCAACATATCTCTTTCTGTTTTTTCAACCTGGTTCCTTAACTGTTTTGCTCTTTATAGTTATCTTGGTCTTCACGCCATGTTTTCTCACCTTGAATTGTCAGTGGCCTTTCAAGGCATCTCCTCATTCAAGTTTTCTTCAGTTTTTAAGCTTCAACGTTTACTTGTTCATTATCAAAGCTCCTCATGTCTCATAATTATCGTCATGGTTCCTCAGGACTCCTAGTTTTCATACTGGTTCCTCAACAGTTTCTGTTTTCATATTTTCTCATCTTCATAATTTTGTTCTTCAGAGACCCTCTTATCTCAACATGCTTTCTCATCATGATTCCTCAAGACATATTCTGTTTTTTTAACGTGGTTCTTTAACTGTTTTTTTTTGGTCTTTATCAGAGCTTGTTATATCTCGCCATGGTTTCTCAAGATATCTCCTCGTGGTTTTCATCCTGGTTTAAATTTTCTTCATAGCTTCTAATCTTCAAATTTCTTTTGTTGTTCTTCAAAGGTTTTCATATGTGTTTTCAAGACTAGTCCTTCATACACCATCTAACACAACGAATAAGAGGTTGATAACTGGATGGTGCTCCAACCAAGAGTCTAGTGGACATTTGTAAAGTCCAGAAACAAACAAACAACCCCCCCCCCCCCCTCCATATTTCTGCATCAAGTTTAATCAATCAATGGGGCAGAGGTCTTTTTCTTTGAGATCTGACTGAAGAAGCAATCCACACACACACAAGTTTGAAGACATGACTGGCGTTCTCGTAACATAACAGAGTCAACCAAAGTGAACATGTTTCTTCTGGATCAATACCTGATTCTGAGTAATGGAACTTCTGATAACTAATTCCATTGTGGCTTGCAGATGCAAGCTGTGTGTTTTCAGCCGAACTTTCTCTCTCTCCTTTGCCCACGTTGAGGTCGTATAATGAAGCCCAGTCTCTTAAGCTTCCTCTCAGAGGTTTGGGCATGTAACTCCTTTATTAGATTATATAGCGTGTCTTTTGAAAGAGGGAGATTTATAACTTTCATTATTGGGAGAAAGCATTTAATCAATAATTGTTGGGCGGGATTTATGATGCCGCAGTTGGTTTAAAATCCACAGAGTGATTTTATTTGTGGTGACAGGCCTGCCATTTGGACGCTGTCCCACTTGAGGATGGAGAGGGGCTATCCGTGAAGTGCTTTTCAGACCTGGTGTTAGTGTAAGCTGCTGTTTTTACTATTTTTAGTATATTGTTTGGACTGCGTTTTTATAATTTTTTTGTATTAAAACCATTTTCAAACATATCTGTAGGTAATCTGAACGTTGACTCCACCAATATAAATTCTTGTGTCGAAGGTAAATGTTGTAAAGCAAAAATCACAAGGCCAATCGGGGTAACATGTGACTCGATATAAACAGCATTTTTTACATTTTATTATATATATTTTTTAATTGTTTTAAATTTGAGCTTTTTACCCATTTTTTTTTATTTGAATTGTTTACAAAACATAAAAAAAATAATTATTTACTTTGTAATGAATTTAATATATCACTTTTATTTCATTTTAATTATACTTTATAATTTCACAAAATATACAAGTGTATATGTTTTTTAATGTTTTATCAGCAATTAGTTCAAAATATTTAACTATAAAACTTAATTTCAGAATGTAGTTATTTTTTATTATTTGCTAAGTGCACAAGTATAAATCTATATTAGAAATATATTAATTTTAGTATTCATTTACAATTATTTGCACAAGTATAAATCTGGATTTATTCTATTTTTTATTATTTTTATCCACATATAAAACATTTATTTATTTTATTTTATTTTCTAAGGTAATTTCACTAATAATTAAATTATTTGCACACAATACAAATATAAAACTGTATTTTATAATATAATTTTAATAATAACAAGTATAAATCATACATTTATAATGTTATTAATTAGTTTTATAAAAGTATAAAACTAGTATTCATTATTCATTAATTCATAATTTTTTTCTTTTGCAACGATGATACAAGCATGGAACAGTTTTTGTTTTGTTATTATATTAATCATTTTAATTCACATGCATAAAAAAGAAGGTAGAATGTTAATTATTTTAGCAATTTTTAAAACAAATAACTTTATTTGAAATTATTTTGAAATTACAAATGTCGACACTCCTGCAATCAAACTTTTGAGGTTGCTGAAACGTCTGAGACTTTTCTTACATAACACAAAGAATAAAATCAACAACTAAGACTCTACAACCCTTGATGTCCTCTGAATCACAGGCCAGTAAAAGCATAAAATGGCTCTGTAGAATAAAATCAGCTGCTCGTCTCCAAAGTTTACAGTCCAGCAGTCAGAACTGAGACCAGCTCCTTCGCATTCATGTCCGTGGGCGTCTTCGTGAACACAGTGATTGCTTCCGAGTGATTGTGTTTCCCCTTTGGTTTTATTTGGCGTGCCCCGAGCACTCGTCACGCCAAGACCCCGTTCCCCCCCTTGGCGCTTCAGTCCGTTTTTTCGATTTGATTAATTTTTCAGCAATTTTCGCTCTGTGTACAGCGCTATCTGCCACCATGCTTGGCTAAACTGCCCAGACACTTTCCCACTCCGGTCAACAGCCTGTTTCCTCTGGAGAGGCGAAGGAAGAAACACAAATCAGAATAAGAGGCTTAGAGCTCATGGGAATTGTGGTTTGGCTCTGAGAGAGTCAGGAACTGATTTCTTGACGTGTTTTTAGCCTCTAAGGGAAGAGCCTCTGGGCTTCGTGCTTCACACTCGCTGCCGTCGCTCTGGGCTCGACAAGCCACTCGTGCTTCCTGATTTCTGTCAGACTGATTCGTATGCCATAGAGTGTTTAGAGTACAGTTTGTTGGATGTGCTACTTGACTAATACTGATCACACCTACAGTGAAGATATTTTTAGATGTCATTTCTGTTCATTATCCAGTGGGTGGAAATGTAATGTCTTGTAAGCCACCAAATCTTTAATTTAGTACTGGGTGAGTCATTGAATCATTCATTTAGTCTAATTTGTTCAAAAAACATGGATTAATTTGGGGCAGAAACTAGTCTTTTATGATTGAGTCATTGAATCGCTCAATCAATCAATTGATTTAAAAACACAGATTTATTCAGTAATGCCATTAGTTGCTTGGATATGATAGCTGTGTGTGTGTATATATATGTGTGTGTGTATATATATATGTATATGTGTCTGTGTATATATGTATATCCGTGTGTGTGTGTATATATGTAACTTACATGAGGTAACAAACTTTTAGCTACTTGAACTAAGGTAAGTTTGTCATAGCAAGCTATATTTTTTAAAAGCTTTTACTGTAGTCTAAATTGGTGATTACGTGCGAGGTAATGCCCGTTGCATACGGCACCCCAGCCCTTGAGAGAGGCATCCGTGTTGACCACGACATATCTTGAAACCTGTCCTAGGGGTACCACGACCCATAAGAAAGCAGGATTGTCCCACGGGCTGAAAAGGCGGTGACACTCCGGGGAAACGCCAATCCGAAGTGTGGATTGACTCTTCTCTCGGTTGACCTGAAGACCCAGATGGCTGAGGTGCCGGAGCACTATGTCCCTGTGCATTCACAACAAATCCTTCAAGTGAGCTATTATCAGCCAGTCGTCGAGATAGTTGAGGATGCAGATGCCCATCTGCCACAGCGGGGAGAGGGCACCCTCCGCGACCTTCGTAAAGACCCGGGGGGACAGGGACAGGCCAAAGAGTAAGACACGATACTGATATGCTCGACCCTCGAACGCAAACCGCAGAAGGGGACTGTGGCGAGGCAGAATCAAGATATGAAAGTACGCGTCCTTCAGGTCGATGGCTCCAAACCAATCCTGGCTCTGAATGCATGTCAGTATGCGCTTCGGAGTGAGCATTTTGAATGGCGTCTTGAGAAGAGACCGATTCAGAGCTCTCAGATCCAGGATCGGTCTCAACCCACCACTCTTTTTGGGCACGATAAAGTAAGGGCTGTAAAATCCCGACCTCATCTCGGCTGGAGGGACAGGCTCGATTGCTTCCTTCGCCAGTAGGACAGCAATCTCTGCGCGCAGTACGGCAGCTTGCCTCTCTGAGCGGACCGAAGTAGAGCAAATGCCACGATACAGGGGCGGGCGCCTGGCTAACTGAATCGCAGATTTTGTATTTTTTTTTTTTGTGTTAAGACTGGCTCTCTCTGTGTGTACAGAAACTCCTTGCCCTCCTCCAGGAGTTGGGATGGAGATGTCATCGACGTCACCCGAAGACCAGTCCTCATCACCTCCAGGCTGCCTGTGTTAGAAACGCTTCCCACCCCTCCGGGTGTTAAAGGCTGGTCCCTGATCAGCAGGCCGGTTGGGCATCGGCAGGGGTCGGAGCAGAATGCCGACCAGCCTTTAACACCCGGAGGGGCGGGAAGCGTCGATGACATCTCCGTCTTGGTACTTTCTGTGCGTTGCTGCAGAATTTCAAAAAATGCTGCTACAAGAATTATTGTGTCAACGTTGGTTGAGAAATGCTATTGGCTCTTGTGTATCTCGTGATCGATTGCATCATGCTATGGGATGGGAGCATGTTTTCTGAATGAGAACGGAGCTGGATAATGTTTTAGTGATTAAAACCTTGTGTTCTTTGCATAAAGACTTTCTATGGCTTCAAACGACTTGGAATGTGACATGGCTAACTGCATTTGCCTGTGTGTGTGTATATATTGTTCAGAGGTGGGTAGGTTTAGGCTAGGGGTGGGGTTGGGTGCTTCAATAAATGTAAAAAATGATACAATTAATTTATATATGCATGCAAACCATTACTTTAAGTCAAACAACTGAAAACAATGGAGGACCTTTAACATCGAAAAGTGACTAAAAAGGTGTACCTTGAGCTTCAAAACGCGACGCAAAATGGTCTTGACCAAGCTTCAAAATTGAGTTGGAGTGAAAAAAGAGTTGGAGTGAGACCGTTGTTCTCCAATACCCTTTTTTTTGTGGTACCCCACAAACCATGCCAAAAATGTATTTTAACTATCAGTATTAATTTACAGTCCATAAGCTATTTTCTTTAGCTAATTTTTATCCATGACAATGGGAAAACCGACCTGAATTAGGCTAAATATAAGAGTTAAATAAGTTATTTAAAAGCTCCTTTACTGTGTTTGAAACCAACTGGGTGTTTAGATAATACATTTCTGTACATTTTACTATAGATTTCAACAAAAGTTAGATAGTTGAAATGTTGATCAATGATTTCAAGTGCTGTTGTTGTAATGAGTAACTGATAATTCAGCAGGACAGAGTGCGGGAATGAGCAGTTTACACACAACCGCGCCAAAACACAAAAGGTTTTTTTTTTTTTTAATGTTGTATATTGTTTTAATGACACTAAACAATCAAAACTCCAGTTTCGCCAAAAGCAACACATCAAAATGAACAGTATATGATTTTAATTTATATAATACAGTGACCTCTTGCCTTTAGATGCTTCAGAGCATCTTTTTCTGTGTTGGGTAGTCCAGAGGGGGCTCTTTCCTAGCACAAGCTAATTGGTTCAGGTTGTGCGTCCTGCGGGCTTGTCCTCTCCTAAACCGCAGATCAGATGCCAGGTTAGTTCAGGGCTGCGTTCCCCGTGCTATTAACGTGGTTCCTGCTGCGACGGAGGCGATAGAGCATCTCAGGCGGCCACAGAGAGCATGCATGCCACGTCATAGAGAGAAAAGGCCACACTGTACATCACACACTGTGTTTTCAAGACGCAAACGCACTCACATGCCATTCAGTTTGTGTGTTAGCATCTAATTTTTAGGTACAGTTGTTGAATACAGGTAAATTTGTTGTTAAATGATGCTGTGACATCATTGGATGATGTCATTGTGTTACCTTGACACAAAACACAATGTGCATTCTTCTAGGCCACGATGCAGTAAGTACTCAAATCTCAGCAAAGAATATTATTTAAAATTTTAATTTATATTTGTTTGTATTGGAAAATCATAAAAATATTTGTGCATATATATATATATATATATATATATATACAGGTGAATAGGATGAACACAAACCTGGGAGGGTGTATTTATTGAGAAGACAGGTGAGTAAAGTGATACGGTGTAGGCAGTGATAACGGTGCTCGGCGTGATCAAGTGTCCCTTTTTCTTCCTCCAGGTCACGGTGCTGAGTGATCCAGTGCTCCTTGGTGGCCCGGGCTCCTCGTTCACGGCGTATCGTCTGGAATGCAAACAAAGGTAAGTCACGCATCAATGTAATGGAGACGTTGCTCAACACTTCCTGGTTTTATCGTTCCATTTGTACTCGTCCGGCCGTGAACGATTGGCCCGGGCTGATGGGTTATATATACACTGCTCAAAAAAATAAAGGGAACGCTAAAATAACACATCCTAGATCTGAACGAAACTTTATTCTTTACATAGTTGAATGTGCTGACAACAAAATAACACAAAAAATATCAATGGAAATGAAACCAATGGAGGTCTGGTTTTGGAGTCACCTTAAAAATTGAAAAACAATTTCAGCTTTGATGTAATGTCCTTAAAACAAGTCAAAATGAGGCTCAGTAGTGTGTGTGTCCTCCACATACCTGTATGACGTCCCTACAACACCTGGGCATGCTCCTGATGAGGTGGTCTCCTGAGGGATCTCCTCCCAGACCTGGACTAAAGCATCCGCTAATTGGACTGTCTGTGGTGCAACGTGGTGTTGGTGGATGGAGCGAGACATGATGTCCCAGATGTGCTCAATTGGATTCATAGCATCAGTACCTTCGTTTTGCAGGAAATGCTGACACACTCCAACCACACGAAGTCTAGCATTGTCTTGCATTAGGAGAAATCCAAGGCCTACCGCACTGGTGTATGGTCTCACAAGGGGTCTGAGGATCTCATCTCGGTACCTAATGGCAGTCAGGCTACCTCTGGTGAGCCCATAGATGTCTGTGCAGCCTTCCAAAGAAATCCCACCCCACACCATTACTGCCCCCAACAACTGGATGTTGTAGACAGCAGAACGTTTTCCATGGCGTCTCCAGACTCTATCACATCTGTCACTTGTGCTCAGTGTGAACCTGCTTTCATCTGTGAAGAGCACAGGGCACAGGTCAATCAGTGTTGCTTCCTCAGTGGACATCCCTGCCGGACCTGGGACTCGAACCTGCGACCTTTGGGTAACAAGTCCATCTCCCTATCCATAAGGCCTCGACTACCCCAAAATCATAATATAAAATGCATAAATACAAATAAAGAGCCAGATCACGTAAACTGTTAAGACTGGCTCACTTTCATTTCTGCACTCGGTTACATAGGTTTTAATGATCAAAATTAAACATGGTTTTACTACAAATAAAAAACCTAATAGTTAAACTAAAGTAACCACACATTAACATGGTTTTGCTGTACTAGCCATTTATCTTCACCGTGGTATTTGTGTTTATATTAACTGTAATCAATCTGAATGATTATAACAATGCACACATTCTGTTGCATCATCTAGTTTTTCTGCGCTATTAGACGTGCTAAAGAATTGAGATAAATCAGGAAGATTACTTACAAAGCAGTCTTTTGTGGTAGAAGTGATAGTTCTATCATACTTGTAACAAGGTGTAGAATTTACAGGTTTATCTATAAGGAGTTTACACAAGACTAGGTAATGATCTGAGTTATCATTAAGTGTTATGCTGCAGCTGCTATGCAAAAAATGCTTTCTAAGACAGGTTTTTTTGTCTTGTTTCCAGGCAAAATATAAAAAAATTCTCAAATCAATAAGGATTTTCTAGACAAGAAACAATTACGGTCTTGTTTTCAGAAAAAACAAGCTAAAATTAAGTGAGTTTTTACTTGAAACAAGCAAAATAATCTGCCAGTCGGGTTAGCAAAATAACCTTGTTTTCTGTCTGAAATAAGAATATTTTGCTTACCCCATTGGCAGATTATTTTGCTTGTTCTAAGCAAAAAGTTACTTAATTTTAGCTTGTTTTTTCTAAAAACAAGACACTAATTTTTTCTTGTCTAGAAAATTCTTCTTGATTTCAGAATATCTAGATATTTTGGCTGGAAACAAGACAAGAAAATCTTGTCTTAGAAAGCATTTTTTGCAGTCCAGCGCATGCATGTGGTCGGGTCAGAGTGCACTAGAAGTTATAAAAGATAGAGAAGGGGGTTGTTTGTGGTGTAAATTGCGACTTGTAGAGTGTCAGTAGCGCTGCGATTGCTAATCTGAAGTGGAAGCACATTTGGCGCACCTGTTAATTAAGTAAGTCACACTTCCACAACAGTAACGCACTGGGAGTGATAAAGAGTGGGAACACTCAACCCCCGGATGTTTGATGTGTTTATCGGTGCCATTTAAGTCAAGCATCGCTTCACCATTGTTCGTATTTGGGGCAGTGCTGTTGTAATATCAGTGAGATGATCTTAGAAGCGTCATTCATGTTTATTTGCTGTTTTAGATTTTCAGTTTTCAATATAATTTCGGTTTAAGTTTTAGAAGTGTGTGTGTGTGTGTGTAATGTCAGTTGACCTTATTTTTCCTGGAAGAGCTAGGGCTGGGTTAGATATATATATAGATAATTGATATATTCATGTGCATCTTGTCAGTATAGCCAGTTCCTTGATTAGCGGTAAATCTCCATCACCTGTTTTTAGACGGAGCTGTCGTAAATACACAAAGCTGTAAATCACTAACAAGCTACGAAATATTGCGTCCAGTTTCACAGTTGATTCATTGGGGTAACTTGTCAGTGATCTATGGCTCTTTGTAATTAACTCCCGCTCAATTTGAAAACAGCTGATGGAGATTTACCGCTAATCAAAGAAGCGGCTTTACTGACGAGATGAGTATGAATGTATTGATCGATATATATATCGCCCAGCCCTAGTAAGAGCAAATGCGTTCATCTGTAAAATCTATAGGTCTAATAGTATTTTTAGCTGCACAATGAGCTTGTTTTGCTGCTTAATATTTAAAAATTGCTGTATCTTACTGTATTATTTTATTATCGTAATTATGAATTCTGGTTTGTAGCGCAGAGAGTTTTACAGTTTATTGCACAATTTAATTCTTCGTGTTATTTCTCTATAGCGGCTAATGAACCAGAAGTCTGGCCCGTAGGCTTACTTCTGCATTGAAGAAAAAAGTGAATAGATCAATTTATTAACAGTTTTAGGAATTTTTATTTATTCTATCTTTAGTTGTAGTTTTAGTTATTTTAGTGCATTGGTAAATCAAAAATGTTGCCTTGGCAACTAGCGAAAATTAAGAAAGTTTCTTTTATGAAAGGTTTTATTTAGTTTGAGTTACTTTTTTTTGTTTTTGTAAACTATAACCTGATTTTGATTTCCTCTATTCTTGGATTTCTTCGTTTTTTTAAAATGTGTCTATACAATTAATTTTAATTTAAGTTTTAGTTGTTTCAGTACATCAGGTTAAACTTTAAATTTAGTCTTCACTGTAAAAATTCCTGTAGAAATTGCAGTATCACAGGCGGCTGGATGCCAGTAACTTACTGTAGATTTAAATTGATGTTATTAACGCGTAACAGTTTGCTCAAAGATAAATGAACATTTAAAAAGGAAAAAATAAATAACGAGGTTGATGAGGATTTCTGGTTCACAGAATGCTTTGCATGAGGCAGTTTTTTCTGTAAAGATAGAGACTTTTTAATGTTTAATGTTCATTTATCTTTGATCAAAGTGTTGCTAATAAATTTGATAAATATAAAAATACAGTAAATTACTGGCAGCCAGCTGCATAATTACAGCAAATATTTTACAGTGTTAAAGCAGCTAACTGAAATAAAGCAAGTCTAAGTGTTTTATTCCAGTTAACATTTTATCAAAAGAAAGACAATAAAATAATAGTTTTAGCTTAAATAACCCTGATTTAAGTTTCTAGTCAGTGATTTGACCAACTAGCAACCACATAGCAACATGTTCTTTTCTTTTAAAAAGGAAATTAAATATCAAATGTCATTTAAAATGCATCGTCTAACGGATGTAAGAACCAGCGCAGATGCTGTGTGTTGGCTTTGTAACGTTTAGTGTGTTGTGTGTGTGTTTGATGCGACTGCTCTGGTGCAGCCGGTCACTTCTGGTTTGGGGTTAATCTGGTTTTGTTCTTAAATGTCAGCCTCTGACCTTTTTGAGCTAATTTTTCCCCCTGCGTCGACCTGATACAGCCCTCGCTTCAATATACCCCTCAAGCGGGATTGATATTTCCCAGATAAACCGCAGCACTCAGGCCCTATCTTGCACTATTTGATGCTTCTTTCTTTCATTGAAGAAGATGAAATGGTCGATGCCGTGGCAGAAACGCTAAACTTAGTTAACTTTTAAATATCTTTATGCAACAACCATCTCCGTGGTGGATAGACAGATCTTCTGATGGCTTTAAAGCAGAGTGATTTTCCAGTGTGTTTATGATATTGATCGTCTGTGTTGACGCAGGGCTGTTTAAATGATTGGCACATCAGAGTGAATCCTCAGAGGTACTAGTTAGTGCGGATGGATGAAGCGCTAGTTAAAAGCAGCAGTGGAGGTGTAGTAGATCTGCACTGACACATTGGCTTTGATTGGAGTTCAATGTGGAGAAATACAGCTGCAGATCACATCTAAAACCTCGGAGAGCTGAGAGTCACGTTCAGATATGCAGATCTGCAGGATGTTAACGTGCTTTGACTGGGCTTTTGTTTGTATAGTGCTATAATACACTGAAGCAATGGGAGATTGACATTCAGGCAGGCCAGCGTGTGTCAGACATTTGTAATCATTTGTGTTTTACAAGGCTAGCAGTTGCGACATGCTTTCATTTGTATTTGTGCATTCCATTTAATCTTATGTTGCATATTTTGGACTATTTTAAAAACAGATAACACAAAAAAACATGATAGCATAACAAAAATAGTTAATATATTATTTGTAATAATTAAATTGTTTTATTAAAAAATATATTATAATTTAATTTGTGATTTATATATTTACTTTTAATAGATTTATCTTTATTTTTAATATATTTTTAAAAAAATCAAGTTTTTATGTGGCACATTTGTAATATTACATATACATCACATAGTTTTTTTTGCAAATGTAAATGACTTCTTATGCATTTAATTACTCTAATCAGTAAACAAAACTTTTTTGTATTTGTTTTTACTTAATGTTTTTTTTCTGTCTTTTGTGAGAGATTTGCAATTCTCTATCTGTTGCATTATTTTTTTTCCTATTATTATATACATACATATTTTGTTTTTACCTATTTTAATTCCTGTATGTGTGTGAATGTGTATGTGTATGTATTTAATTATGTAGTTAATGTTACATTAATTCCATAATTTTAATGTAAATCATGTACTATCTACAGTATCTGTCTATCTACCTATTTATCCATCTATTGGTCACAATACTTATTTTACTTTATTTAACAGTGCTTCAAAAGTGTTTTATAGCTCTTTTGTACTATGTGCATTTAAACTATACATGACTTAATAGGTGAGTCATTTGCCCCAAACAAAAGAGCAGCTAAATAATTTGTCAAATATTCTCCAGAAGTCATTCTGGTGAGTAAATGATGACCACATCTTTATTTCGAGTAAATGATCTCTTCAGATGAGGGCTGACGGCCATCAGGGGGCAGTATTTGCTTTGACTGACTGACAGCCAGTGAGAATCCAGAGCTCATGACAATCAGCGGGAACGTCAGCAAGCTCCTTATTTATGACTTTAATGAAGCAGGGGTTATTTTTTTTGAAAATGTTAATGCCAGAGCGAGGAGAAGACGCATGATTCAGGTCTAGAACTGCTCAGCGCGGTGATATTTCTGGCTGAGGTAAGAAGCGAAGGGAGGGTGAGGTGATGTCTGAAAGAAAAAAGGAGTGAATGAGACTCCAAATTCACGATTCAAGGGAGTTTGAGTTTTTGTCTTATCAGAAATATCTGATAATGTTGCACCTGTGCAGTGCTGCAGAAGAAGAATATTGATTTTTATATCGAATATCGCCAAGTTGCAACATTGCTTCCCTATAACCCTAAACGACCTATTCATCTTAATATCTACCAACCATGGACAGAGAAGATCCTCATGCCGCCAAACGCCCCTCCTCTGTTCAAAATGTGCTCAACCATCTATCAGAGAGCTGCAGGAACAAACAAGCATTCCCTCGCACTGCGTTGCAATTATTTGCGCATTTTCCAGCTGTTCATCTGACACTCTGAATAATGATGCGCAAGATGGTCCCACACCTCCTTTATGCACATGAAGACATTCCCGTACTGTACTGATGCTTTGGACGCAGTTCAGATGTTAAATGCATGCAGACGCATCATGTTTTCTGTTCTATTCCAGGGCTCCACGCAAAGAAATAGCATTGCAAAGCAGTGAAATTGCAAAAACAAAATGCTATTTTATTATCTAGCATGCAGGGGGAAGATCCCCATATTTCCATCCATTTAACATGCGTTCAATGTGTTTTGCATTTCGTGCAGGAGCAACATGCATCCACTTGCACTGCAGTGCAATTAACAGCACATTTTTAGTTGTTCCTCTGACTCTCAGTATCATGCACAAGATGGTCCCACACCTCCTCTGTGCACTTGAAGACATGCCCGTACTGTACCAATGCTTTGGACACCGTTTGCATGCTTAATGCGCATAAACACGTGCACAGATTCTTTTTCTCTCTGCAGACTTTCCCCAGGGCTCTAGAGGTTGTAAAACGTGACTGAAGATCATCTGAAGCCTCTTCTTTATCTGACACCAGAGCGGCAACAAAACCTGGATTTTTGTGCTATGTTGCAACATTGCTTGACTTATTATCTACCATGCAAAGAGAGTAAACGTCCATCCATCAAAACTCGTTCCACCATCAATCAGAGTGCATGGCATACACTACACGTCCCCACATTCCAGTGTAACTATTAATGCCTTTTTCAGTTGTTCCTCTGAGTCTCTGAATAATGATGCACGGCCCACACCTCCTCTACGCACTTGAAGACGTCCTCATACTGTACTGATGCTTTGGATGCAGTTTGCATGCTTAATGCGCTCAGACTTTCTTCAGGGCTGTAGGGGTTGTTCATCTCAACTGAAGATCCTCCAGAGCACCTCCTTAATATGACACTAGAGTAGGATTTCTAGTGGCAAAAAAGTTGCAACGTTGCCTGACTATAACTACAGGGGATCCCTATGCGATCCCCATACATGATGACAGCAAATGTTGCTTCATTCCAAATGCGTCCAACCATCATTCAGAACTTTGGTTTAGTGCGCGCAAATTCCTTTTACGATGTGAC
>JAUMHI010000068.1:1552277-1566009 GCA_032359435.1 Enteromius unitaeniatus | reverse complement strand
GTTGCTTCATTCCAAATGCGTCCAACCATCATTCAGAACTTTGGTTTAGTGCGCGCAAATTCCTTTTACGATGTGACAGTTTATTTGACACTTAAAACAATGATGCACACGACGGCCCCACACCACTTCTGTTTACTTAGACATCTCTGCACTGTAATGACACATTCAATGCGCATTTAATGTGCATCAACACACGCATATGCTCATGCATACTTCTCCAGGGCTCTAGGGGTTGTTCAGCTGATGCTCCAAAGCACCTCGTCAATCTAATCTGACACCAGCGCAGCTTCTCAAATGGCAAAAAGTTGCGATGTTGCTTGACTGCAACCATAAATGCCTTTAACGCAATGCGACACGTTTAATGCATATTTTTAGTTCTGTGTCTTTTCTTCGCTCTCAGACTTTCTACAGGGCCTGTTCGACGAGCTCATCTTTAATCTGACACCAACGCAGCATCACAACGGGGCAAACAACTGTGACGTTTTTTAACTGTAACTACAAACAACTTTTTTCTTATCAACCCTGCAAAGAGACGAAACCTATGCATGATGATAACAAATGTCCCTTCATACTATCAGTCAGGATGCAAGCATGCATTCCCTCGCGATGCGACGCAGTTATTAACGTATTTTTCAGCTGTTCGCCTGACACTCCAAAAAATGATGCGCACAATGATCCCACACCTCCTCTGTTTACGCTCTGACGCCTTTAACGCAGTTCGACGCATGTTTAATGCGACACATGCATTTTTCCGTTCTGTGTTTGTTCCCCACTCTCAGACTTTCTCCAGGGCTCTAGGGGTTGTGCGACATGACTGAAGATCCTCCAAAGCATCTACAGCGCAGGGAACAAAGAAGTGCGAGGAACTGAGGAATGTATGTAGGGCTGTCAGAGGCATGCGCGTGAAGAGGGAGTTCAGTGTGAGCTGATGTCAGTCAGAGAGATATAAAGCAGACTTTGCCTGGCGTAGACATACTGTGAGAAACAAATCATGGCCATGCTTAATAGAAAGCTGCTTAATATTTTACTGAAGGCTTCTGAACATGGGAGACTTTTAGATTAAAGAACCTTCAAAAACTGTATTTTGCCAGTTGCTAAATGGTGTTTTGGAGATTTAAAAAGAGCTTGATGTTGCAAAAGCCATTTCTTCAGACTCAGATCACTGTTTTAGTGTTTGAGTTCAAAGTCAACATGAGTTTTGATGCCAAAAAGTGACACATTTTCTTGCAAAACTGCACATTTAAACAGATGGAGACAGCATCTTGAAGGTGGTGTGGATTTCTGATGCTCTTTCTTCGTCTCTCTGAGCTGCCATTCAACGCCTCTCAAATGCCACGTTTCTATCCTGTCGACGTCAGATAATTATTCATAACACAGCATTTGGCAGCATTCACTTTTATTGAAGTGGAGGAAATGCAGACTCTGTCGCGGGGTCGCATGAAGAGTCTTCGGCTCTTTTGATGAGGGGACACAGTGTAATAACTGCTTCTCTTTGCACAACGGCATGCTGGGACAGCACAATAGTTTTGTGTGAAAGGACTGCAGCTGCGTTTCCTTCACGGCCAAAGGCCTCGGGCCCCCGCGTCTGCAAAATTGCTGCAGTGGGCTCTTTATTGTGATGTACGTGCAGGGTCCGCTCTATTATTTACAATCAATATACAATTATCCTACCATCCAACCCAATGTCTTATTTATGTCTTATTATTTTAAAAACCGCAGCGTGGCGCGAGCTGACGGTGGATGTAAGAAAGAGAGTGTGTGTAAAGAGAGATTTGGACTAACGTTTATGTTACAGAGGTTTACAGCTGAACTTTTCTGTCAGATAAATCTGAAATTATTCATATTTTTAGCCATTTTGTTTACCATTTTTGGAGATTAATTAATTAACTTATTTTAGTGACAATTATGTAAAACTAGATATACAGTTACATTATTATTTTTTTTGTTGTTTTATCTATATGGTTACACTTTATTTCCTTTATTTTTAGTTCATTTAGACATTCTACTAACTATAAGTAACTTTGTAACTGAATGTCAACTAATTCTCATTAATTCTCAACTACATGTCTACTAACTCTAAAATAGGGTAGGTTTAGGGTTAGTAGAATAAGTTGACATATACTTGTAAAGTTTCTGATTGTCAGTATGTTGTGAACCCATCAAAATAAAGTGTTAGAAGATATTAAGCAGACAGTCTACTAGTGACTGCTAGTTGACATGTAGTTGCAAAGTTACTTACTGTTAGCAGAACATCTAAAGCGAACCATTGAAATAAAGTGTTACTACGTATATTTATTAATTAGGCCTCAGTATTATATTTAAGTTATTATAATAAGTTATGTATTTCTGTAACTGTATGTAACATTTTGAGAAGATTCCCAACTTTTGTCTACTCAATCTGGCTGAAAATACTTTTAATATTAAATTTTTTTTGTAAATGTAATAAATATTATGTATAGATAATGTACTATTATAATTACAAATATGAAATTATGTATGTGTATTCTACAAGGTAAAATGTATTTGATTTATTATTAATAATTTATGTAAGCTGAAGTTTAAAATAAGTTTAAATATTTGTTTGTTTGGTTTTAATACTGTATTTTTCCACATATAAAATCATTTTGAATCGATTCATTAAAATAGACAGTTGGAATTGGTTAAATGGAAATGAATCAAACTCACAAAGAATTTAACTTTCCTTAAAATTTCCATCACTTTTCCATTTTTTGTCATTTTACATTATGTATAAATAATTTATAAATAATATATTTTAAATTATATAAAAATAAAGTATATATTTTTAAATATATTTATAATAATATTTGTTTTACAAAAATATTTATTTTTTTTAATTGCATAATTTTTTCCCCAATATAGGAGCTGAATCGCTATCATAAACCTTTTTTTTTTCGCGGGATTGGGCTACTCTCATGTCAAATTTAGCCCGCGGAATGTGATTTTTACCGGGGGTACCTTATTAAAACGGCTTGCTTTGTGTAGCAATTGGGAGGATTTAGTTGTGAAAACCTGGCAACCCTGTTCTCTGGGTTACAGAACAGCTTGACCCGGGGCTGTCGATCGCTAGCCTACGAGTTCACAAAAATTCACAAAAAGTGACTGTGGTCAATCAGGGGTCAGGCAGGTCGTGTTCGTTCTTCTCGCTTGACTCCCGTCTGCTCCAAGGTCAGCGGGATGACCACTGACTGACCGCCGATAATGAGTGTGCGGTGGGACAGGAAGCGTGCGCTATCCGATAGCGTCATTAGCCGTGAGCTCGATGTCTGGAGACCTTGAGGGTCAAACCTGAGTTCATCTGCCATCGGGCTAAAAACAGACTCGGTGCTGGTCTGCTATCGATCGGAGGTCGCGGGGGATGCTGAGGTTTAACGGGGATGTGCCGGTGTCTGCGCGTCAACCGTTAAATCGCCTGTCACTTCATCAGGATCAGTCAAACCGAGAGTGAGAACGATGATGGTTTCTCTCTCAGAGCCATTGTGATGTTAAACGAGGAAAGAAATGCAGACGGACAGATCAGGAGCGAAAGCAGAGAGAAGAGCATTTCAATAAGTGCTGTAATGAAAGCGCTGACATCAGGACATTTATTCACATTCAGACCGCATCTAGACATGTTTTACTCTGAATGAACAAAAGAGCAATCTTATTGAGTCATTTCCGTGCACTTTTATATAGCAATACGGAAATATTTATCTGCGTATATTAAAATGTGTTAGAGATAGGCCTATATAAAAATGAGCACAGAGAATATATTTTTTAAATGAATCACTTTAGTAGTAAAACAATTCATTTAACAGTTGGAACTGATTCGTTTTAATTATGTACAAACATTTAATCTTTAATTAGTTATTTATGCGGTTTGAACTGCTTTATGGATTTTGATCAAATTTTAAGGACCAAAAATACATATTTTTTTTTCCTCATTCATTTTTAGTTTGCTAACAAACCAGTCAGACTGATTTGAACTGATTCATTCGAAAGAATCAATTCAAAATTTAGAATTGAGCATTAGAACTAGAAAACGTTTAATTGATTCATTCAAATAGACAGTTTAAACTGATTCATGGAATTGAAAGAATTTAACTTTATTTCAAATAAAATTTCCATCACTTTTCCATTCATGCGATTTTACTGAATGATTAAAAAGTATTTTTGACAAATTGTGTAATGACTTCTAGAAATTAATTTTAAAAGGTATTTTTAAAAGGTTTCAGAATTTATAATAGAATTATTGAAAGAGACAGTTTGATTTAAACTTAAGAATGTATTGCTGAAATTACAATTTTACTAAGAATAAATTAGTTTAAAATATATATTTATTCAAGTTGACAGCTGAAACTCATTAATGAAAATTAATGGAATTAATTTATGGAAACTAAGAATGTACAAATGAAACTATGACAGGGTTATGCGTCTCTGTCACCTTTTAGACTCTTTTTTTCTGTGACCTTTTAGACTTTTTGGACTCTTTTTTTAGACTCTCTCTTTTTATACATAAAAAGTGATGAACAGAAGAATTGTTAACAGAAATGTATTGAATTAATTTAAACAGACACTTTGAACTGATTAATGGAAAAGAATCAAACTAGGAATCTGTTATTGAAGTTGCGATAGACTTTTAAGTTTCTATGACCGTTTTAGTCATTTGTGTTTACTTGCATAATTAATATAATTATATATATAATTATATAATAATATAATTAATTATGCAAGTAAACACAAATGACTAAAACGGTCATGGAAACCAATATTGGGGACCAATAACTTTGTGACCTTTCCAGTCATTTGTGATTTTACTGAATAAGGATTAAAAAAAATAATAATAATTTGAATTCAGGCTTTGGTAATGATGCCGACCGATTTGGGAAATGCAATGAACACTAATGAACTCAAATCTTGACAAGTCAAACATCAAGTCTTGACTGATTGATCCGAACCTGAAGAACTGTCATGAAAATCAGTAACTCAAACAGATTCATTTGAAGCAACCGTTTGGACTGATTCATGGAATTGTTTCTTGAGTTATTTGTGATCATTGAATAATGAGGGAACCAATTTAAGTCATTCATTCAAAACAGATTCACTGCCTAATCCAATTAAATATTTTAGGACTGAGCACTAAAACTAAAAGCACTGTGTATTCACTACGGTACTTGAGGAAAAAAGTGACCGTGTGAACCCTGGTTAAACTCATTTTCGTGTCCAGACTACACAAAGGATCATTTGAGTCATTTTAAGCGTTAGCATTAGACAGATAAAGTGAGGTTTCCTAAGTTCAGAGATGGAAACTGAGGCGATTTATCAAACGAAGCCCGGATGAATCAGCGGAGCTTATCCAGATCAGACAATGAAGGTCTTCAGTCCATTAGCTTATATTAGCAGGAACGCCACCAGTTCAAACAAGAGAGAAAATCTACATCACGCTCGGCTGAATTATTCAAATTGGCTGCGATACAAAGACATTTTTCTGCTAAACTCTGGCGAAAGCGGTTCAGAACATGAGTAATTGTCTTTCCGTCGAGTCAGCGGAAAACAGATGAACTCTGAGAAGGTACAACAGGGACTTAAAGAGATTTACAAGAAGCGAGTTCTCCTTGAGGATTAGCGAGTGAGTAAAACACAGTCTAAACCAGCCGGGGGAACTCTGATGGCTTTATGGAGGTTCTGACCAGACTAAATCATCTAAACCAGCTGAAACACATAGTTCATCATAAAATTCAGTTTCAATTCAATTTTTGCTGGATTCCGTTTTAATGGTTAAATGTAATTTTAGTAATCAGAAAAGAATGTCTGATAAATCTATATATCTATCTGTCTATCTGCCTATATGTCTGTCTGTCTATCTTTCTGTCTGTCTGTCAAACATCTATCTATCTATCTATCTGCCTATATGTCTGTCTGTCTGTCAAACATCTATCTATCTATCTGTCTATCTGCCTATATGTCTGTCTGTCTATCTTTCTGTCTGTCTATCAAACATCTATCTATCTATCTGTCTATCTGCCTATATGTCTGTCTATATTTCTGTCTGTCTGTCAAACATCTATCTATCTATCTATCTGCCTATATGTCTGTCAAACATATATCTATCTATCTATCTGTCTATCTGCCTATATGTCTGTCTGTCTATCTTTCTGTCCGTCTGTCAAACATCTATCTATCTATCTATCTGTCCGTCTGTCAAACATCTATCTATCTATCTATCTATCTATCTATATATATATCTATCCATCTATTCATCTATCTATCTATCTATTCGGTTGTCTATTCGTGGTTTCCTATTCACAAACTACTCCACACTGTGAGCAAACCCCTAGAGTAAAGCTGGAAATGAAGCTTTCAGTTGCATTCTTTGCTAAATTGTCTGTTTGTCTTGACGTGGTACAAGTACCTCAGATATCAGTCCTACTGTATCTGCTTCCAGAATCGATGCAGAAACACAGAGGCGTCCAGTGACCTGTGCTTCTCCGCGTGTCCTGCGTTCAGTCGGCGAGCCGGCGAAGCGGACACCGTGAAATAATCCATAGCATCTGGAGCTCCTCTCTTTCTCCTCTGATGAGCAGCGAATCGATGTTCCCGCAGCAGGCCTGAGATGCAGCGAGGGGCGAGACACAAGCGGACGATGTAATTCATGGTCCATTGTATTTGCCCGAGCAGCTCCCAGAATGCCTTTGTGCTGGCTGGGCGGGAATCCTTCCAGCGCGTTAAGTCAATGTTTGAGCTCTGAACCAAGACTGAAGGCTCAATATTACGGTCGAGATTCATGATTTGCTGGCCATGCGTCGGGTGAAATTACAAGCTTGTTAGAGAGCCATAATTCTCAGCCGGATCCGGATCAAATCAAACAAAAGCTCGACGGATTCCAGCAGCTTTACTTACATGAGTGCAGCTTAGTCCACAAATAGAAATTTGGGAGAAAGCTGATGTTTGGAAGAATGTTCAAGCACCAAAATGTTTCCCTTGAAGCAATTATTGACTGCTGTAATTGTATTTGGTACAATTTTAACAAAAAATAAAATAGAAAAAATTACATTGGTATACTGTAAGTGTTGCATTTTGGTCATAAAAATACATTTAAAGGAACAGCTCATCCCAAAAAAAAAAAATGCGTCCTTATTTACTCACCTCTATGGTTTATTAAACCTGTATGAGTTTCTTCTTTTTATTGAACACAAAGATGATTTGAAGAATAAAGATGGTACCCATTGATATTATTCCCCCCATACTATAGAAGTCAGTAGGTACCGTCAGCTGTTTGATTTAATTATGGTTGAATGAGCCCTTTTTAAAGCATTTCTGTTGTGTTTTCAGTAAAGTTGTCATGCAAAAATTATATTTAAAATGCAAATATTTAAAAATGTGCATATATTCAAATTTGTTGCATGGAGACACTGACTTTACTGCACAAGTTATATTTCAAATAGTAAACATTGTAACACTGTGTTGTGATTTTGGTTATTGCATGTCACATGACACAAATATATTCAAATGTTATTCGACTGACTTCTCAATGGCAGCTCCATGAGATTCCCCAGAAATCCATCTATAAAACACGTCTGACTGATATGAAAGTTAATTTCTCAGCGTCGTAGCTGCATAATAAGTCGAATAATAAGCCTGAGCCGTCGGCAGTGACAGTGAAGCCATTACAGTGATGTATCCATATATAATTCACACGTGTCGAGGCTGTTTACGCACCACAGATGTGATTAAACTCCAGTCGAATGTAGCGCCTGGAATTTCATTCAAACATAAGCTGCAGGAGCCTGCCGCTTCCCCAAAACACAAAGAAATATAGACACACCACACTTTCAGGAAACCATTTAGCCAGTTGCGGCCTAGTAAAGCGATTATGACTTCAGCTTGCGACAACTGGTGTTTTTCGTCAGTTTAATGATAATACATGTCACGTTCTGATTAATAAGATGCACGTTCATCTGTGTGGGATGCTGTGATACAGACATCAGGAGCTGGGAAATTGGGAGAGAAAGCCAATATGCCAGAGCTCTGACATTTGACATTGGGTAACTTCATATGACCGAAAGGGCAGCGGCAGAAAGATGCTCGCTAACGCCCAGACGAATTACAGCTAATTGGATAAGCACAGCATCCTTGTTCCTGCTGACGCTCTTGTTGGTGCCATCAGAAAAATTAAGGGACTTCATGAATCATATTCATCTGCAATAATTATGCACAAATGTGGAAATATTTAATATGATTTAACATCATTATTATATTTAAAAAAATGTTTCGCGTAGTTTGACTTCAGTGTAAAATGAAAAATATTTTTTTTAGTCATTTAAAATAATGATTAAACATTAAGTGAAATAGCGCAAAAAATATATTTTCCTTTTTGTATCTTTTATTTTACATTTACAAAATATATTTTATGTTTGCAATATTTGAAAATAATTGAAAGTAAAAATGCACAAAAAAGTCACAATTGTCATGTCAAAAAAGGCAGTCGTGGCCTAATGGATAGGGACTCGGACTGGGAACCCAAAGGGCTGAAGAAACCCAAAGGTGCCCCGGGTTCGTGTCCCGGGTCCGGTAACACCTTCCATGCCACGACTGAGGTGGTTCCCTTGAGCAAGGCACTGTTCCCCCAACTGCTCACCTGTAAGTCGCTTTGGATAAAAGCGTCTGCTAAATGAATAAATGTAAATGTAAATGTAAAAAAAGTGTGTGAGAAAAGCCAAGATGAGTATAATAATCTAGCATTGAAAATGTCAGATTCTATGTATTTGTTACAGCATAAATGTAGTGTGATCCCGTAAATTACTATAATTCAGATTCTAGCGCTTTCTTTTAGCATTAAAATGGTCCAACATGGTTAAATCACTACCTGAAGAGTTAAGCTTCAATCCAATTTAACAAGAGAACGGCTTCAGTCGTTTAACATCCAGCAGGTTCGGCTGATATCTGTGATCACTGCGGAAATGAAAGCGCACACGTCGTCCGGTGTGCTGTGATTAGGCCGCGACGATCCACACCTATTTCATTGACAGCATAATAGAATAATAACTGTGCAGGTGCTAATCTATCGGGAGGGTCGAAGGCTATCAGCAGCGGCTCGGCGGAGGCCCTTCATTGACCGTATGAGGACAGAACGCCCTCTAATCCTTACGCTGAATGTCTCGCTATTGTGGACATGTCGTACGAGTCGCTCAGCCATCATTGGCGAGATTAGATCACTTGTCAAACTCAAGAGGGTGAATTAAACGTTTTCTCAGCGGAGTGGACTCACTTACCTGTGAGATGGTCTGTAGAAGAATAATCAATGCTTGTTGACTTAGCATGAGATAGCAGGTTGCGGAAATGGCTAGTTTGCTAAATTACAGGGGGGTTTTCTTTAACAATACCGTCAGTTAGCAAACAGAAAAAAGTGGTATAATGGCTAGTTTGTTAGTTTACAAGTGCGTTTCCTATATAAATACTGTTGCATACAGAAACTCAAGCTAATTGTTAAAGTCGCTAGTTTGCAAGTCAGTGTCCTTCAGAAATGCTGTTGGTTACTCTACAGAAATATACAACAATGGCTAAAATGGTTTGTTTGCTAGTTAACAAGTGTTTCTTTTCCCCCTTTAGAAGTACTGTTAGCTAGCATTCAGAATAATATTTTTAAATTGCTACTTTGCTAGTTTGCTAGTTAGTGTCCTTCACAAATACTTTGTTAGCATGTAGAAATATGGTTAGTTTGCTAGTTTTAGAAACACTGTAGTTAGCATACACTAGCAGTTAAAATTACTAGTTGACAAATCACTAGTTTACAGTTTTCTTTAGAAATACTGCCGGTAGCAAACAGAAACACAAGCTAACAGTTAAAAAAGTGGCTTATTAGCTTGTTGTCTTTTTCATTTCCTTTAGAAGCGCTTTCATTAGCACACAGAAACATATGCTAACTTTGGAAATGGTTCAGTGTCCAAGTTTAAAAAGTGTGATTCCTTTAGAAATACTATTGTTAGCACACATAAACATATGCTATGCTAACATATGCTAAAACGGCCAACAGGGTAGTTTACAAGTTACAAGGTGAATGTTTAATATAATGGAAAAATAATGACTTATAAATACTGTCTATTAGCATACAGAAACATACAACTGATAACCTTTTAAATACATAGTGTGTGTATGTGTATATGCTAATAAGGCAAATAAGTCTTTTTAGTATTTTGATGCAAAATATTCCTGCCCTATCTGTATATGACATAAATCATAATAGAGTGTTATTCTGTACTTAACTATACATATTCATAGTTTGAGCAAACTTTTATATTAACATTGCATTTCTTATTTTAGCTTATGCTCACATTCAAGGCTTTCCGTGACCTCCACATCGCTTTGTGTCTGCTTCTAATATTCCTCCTCTTTAAGCTTTGTCTCTTTGACATGTAATAAATTAGTGCTTTTGGATGCCCGGGCGAGTATTGGCTTCCTGACCCTGGATTATCTTCTGGTTATTATTGGCACGACTCTAGCTCTGTCTCTCCTTCCATAATCACACCTTGAGATTCCTCTACCTGATCGCTACCAAGAAAACCTTATTAACATCTTCTCACAGTCAATTAACCTGTCACATGTGACTTTTGTAAAAAAAATTACATGCTAATGCTAGCAACGTTCTGTGATTTATGGAGCTTGTTTTATGACAAAACTATTTGAATTTGAATGATGTACATTTCAATTACTGAGTTATTTAACAAAACTGAATATTATATGGGTTTTAAAAAAGTTTATTATATTTAACATTTTAAATTTAACCCAAATAATTTTTAAGGCAGAGTTTTATAGACATGTATTTTCAAACAACAGGTTTTTTTGTTCTGAATTCTGAGACTGCAAATATTAAAAATACAGCTTCAAGATTTCAAAATGAAGAAGAAATTCAGAACGTCAAATCTCAGAAAACAAGCTCCATAGTGATTGATGTGACTAATTATGTGAAGAAAAAAATCTAGGCTAATTTTTAAAAATATAATATAAAAATAAAATACATTTACAGGCTATTAAGTCCAATTGTAGCCAAACACCAACTCCATCACCAGGAAAGCCCAGTAGCGTCTCTACTTTCTGCAGAGTCTGAGGAAGGCTCATCTTCCACCTCCCATCTTGACCACCTTCTACAGAGGAACCATCAAGAGCATCCTTAGCAGCTGCATCACTGGTTTGGGAATCTCAGATCGCAAGACCCTTCAGGGTATAGTGAGGACAGCTGAGAAGATCTCAGACGTTTACACCACACGCTGCATCTGCAAAGCTAACAGCATTGTGGATGATCCCACCCACCCCTCACACACACTCTTCACCCTCCTGCCATCCAGAAAGAGGTACAGAAGCATTCTGGCCTGCACAACTAGACTGTTGTGTAATCAGGCAGTCAGGCATCTCAACAGAGTGCTGTGCTGAGCTGGATACACACACACACATACACGGACAGCAACCTAGACTATGCTGGACATAGTCAGACACAGACATGCATATACAGTACACACTTACTAAATTCTCTTCATGTATGTAATCTGCGGTTATTTACGCCTAGAGGAAGGTGTACGCATACATAGTGATGCTCTCAGGGGAGAAGAAAGGTATGTTGATGATATGCAATTTTTGTTTTCTTTGTGAAAAAAAGTATTCTTGTATCGTCGTAAAAAAGTTGATCCACTTGGACTTTTTTACTGATGTTTTTACTATGTTTCTGGATCTGAGATCATTTCAGTTGTGTTGCTGTCTATGGAGGGTCTGATAGCTCTCTGATTTCATCAAAAATATCTTAATTTTAATGACATCATTTTCATTTTGGGAGAACTAACCATTTAAAACCCTTTGCTGGTTTAAGCCGAAATTTATCTGGCTCATTTGCAGATTGTGATGGTTTTGACAACCTAACCTCAACCAAACTGTGACTTTCTGCAACTTTTCATGCCTTAATTGCACACAAATTATGACGTGAGACCAGTTGTTGAGGTAAGTCAGAGTGATCTTACAGTAGCGTCACTGCTGAGCACAAATGTGCGCTTTTTCTGTTTGGTTTGACCTTAAGATGGCTTTTCTCTGTATTTCGCTCTGCTGAACCGGCTTTTATCTTCCCCAGACGAGCACAGGCCCCCGACATCTCTCCATTGTGCCGATTTATTCCTGAAATTGATTGAGAGTGTTCAAAGAAGTAGTGCTCTTGAAAGAAAGTCCTTGTGTTTAGACGGCGTGGGCTGCTCAGTCACACTCCTCAATCGGAAAACACTCCAGTTAATTCTGTCAATGACAGAGCCGTCGCCAGGGCCTTGCGGTAATGATACGGCGGTAAACACACGCCAATCAATGGTCTCCATTCAGCACGCCGATGGTTGACGGCCACTTTAGGGTCATGTGACATAATCTGCAGACTCATTCTTCATCTTCTGAGCTGATTTGACTCTTTATTAGCAGTTGATTTTTTTTTTTTTGCAATGGCTGTTAAACTCTGAAACAACGTATAAGTCTTCTGAAGTTCTATGAAAGGAAACGGCCAGTATATAAATTATTTTCTGATAATATTTCAATTTGAGCTAGTTTTTAAAGTGTTTAATAAACCAACTAAATGAATAGTGCTACAATATTGCACAAATTGGATGCTATGTGGGCCTGAGTAAGCACCCGTTAAATTGTTTCTTCGTAAATTCGCCACTTTTTATTGTTTTGTTGTGGGCATGAGGCGTACAGCATTTACCACATCGCAGCATGATTGTGAAAGTGTTTTAGGTGGGTTTGTGTTTCAGTGTGATACACAGTCATCTGCAATGGTTTTAATGTATTGGATTATTAGTAAGATATTAGTAAGATATTTTGTAAGATATTAGTAAGATATTTTGTAGCACATTTTTGGTTTTCAGCAGGTTGGCTTTCAAGAGTTTGGTTTGCTTAATCTTTGAACAGACATTTAGCACATCCCTTAACCTTGGTTTTATTTCCAAAAAAACATTACTATAGTAATTACTATAGTACTATAGTAGAAACCATAGTATCCACATATTAACCTTGGTTTTGCAACAGTTACCATAGTTTATCCATCATATTTTTAGTAATATACATCAATACAATCAATAAATTAAAAAACACGGTTACTACACTTTTACTACCCTACTATGCTAGGGTTTAGACAAAACGTTTAAAATCATATGACTGAGGTATTTGCATGAATTATATTTTGCATTAATTATATATTTGCATGAATTAGCACAAATTTGCCACCTTTGACTGTGTTGGTTTTAGGGCTTTCCTGAAACTTTGAATGTTTCTAGGTTGTTCTGAATGTGTTTGTTAGCATTTTGCTTATGAATTTAAGGTTATCGGATTGGCTTTTAACATTTTGCTAATTAGGTGTAAATGTTTTTGGCACATTTCTATGTGTTTGAGATGTTTTTAGCATGTTGTTGTACATTTGAAATGCTTAAATTAGAATTAAAATAGACCAAATTAAACAGAAACTGTCAAAATGTGTGTTAAAACTATTAAAAATTACCATCTAACTCATGTTATAAAACACTTCAAATGCCTTCAAAACCATTCAGCAATGTGTTAAAAGCCAATCCGATAACCTTAAATTCATAAGCAAAATGGTAACAAACATTCAGAACAACCTTGTCACGAGGGAGGAGGCGAGAAAGCAGTCGGATTTAAATGCAAGCTGTTTTATTTACACACAGAGCGTAGACAGACATGAAGGGTCATCACCGGTTGA
>JAUMHI010000068.1:1507042-1526997 GCA_032359435.1 Enteromius unitaeniatus | reverse complement strand
ATTATTATTATTATTATTATTGTACAGACTTTAATTTAAAATAGTTGTAAACTGACTTGATCGATGTGGCAGAGAAAAAAAATAAATTTGTGTTTTTTTGTAGGGACATGCATAAAAATTCACCCAAATAAGTTGCATCTGAGGCTTTGGTATAGGTCTGTGCGGCCATCGTTGATTAATGGAAGTGGCAGTATAAGCTCACTCTTACTACACCCTCATGCATGATTATGGAGCTCATTTGAACAGATTAAGTGTTTCCTCCTCCATGTGGCTTTGGGACTACAAGCGCTCTGCTCACAGTAGAGGAAGTGCGTTTGTGAGGTGAAGAGCCGTGTGTTGCTGTAGTCTGTCTGGCAGGAGTCCTGACCAACCTTCGTCAACATCTGACACCAGATCTCTGAGCTCATTGTGTCTTCACATCAGAGTTTTGGCTAGTGACATGTTTTCCTCAGATACACTTCATCAACATTAGCACATATTTACAGTCATTTCTTCCCCAAATATCCTTGGTTTAATTAGATTTGCCAGTTGACTAGTCATTTTTTCACAATCCTTGTACAAATCCAACAATTCTGACTTTGTAAATGCGTTGCATGTTTGAAAGCAACACTGCATTGCTAGCTAACAATTGCAATTACAGCCAACACTGCCATTGTTGCTGTTTCGGTCTGCTGTAGCTAGTTGTGCTAAGATAAGTTAAATAGCTGTATTAGTGTATCAAAATCAAGATAAGTCCAATGCTACATTATTTATCAATGATTATTAGTATTTACTATTTCAGGAGTTATTCTCTTTCACAGCAGCTGTAGCAGCGCTATTTGCTTTAAATTTAACTATTAGCATATTGCAATCCATTCAGGATGCTGTAAATATAGTTTTTGAGCTCAAATATCAATATTTTGTTTACGTTGCTGATTCACACATCTTTAGCAGTGCTAATTGTGTTAAATCAGCGTATTAGCGCATCACAATCCAGCTAGTTGCGTTATATTGCAGCATTATTGTATTGAAAGAGCCTCATGCTGCATTTTTTTCGCCATAAATATTATTTTTAATTTGAAAAAGGATGAAAAACAAGTACTGATATTGCTAATTCATCAGCATTAGTTGCGTGACATCCTTACGTTAATGCATCGCAATGTAATCATATATAAGTTGTAAATAGTGTAATTGTGTTACACCGCAAATATCCCGTTTCATTAAGAAAATACACAAAAAATACTGATGTCTGATGTTGCTAATTCGTGTAGCTGTAGCAGTACTATTTGCATTAAATCAAAGTATTAGTGTAACCGCAAACCAGTCAGGTGCCGTTTTCTTCTCTTTTACATTGAAAATTGCTGTGTTAGTGTATAATGCTACACTATTTGCAAAAATACATTCTTTTTCATAAGGAAAATGTGCAAAAATACTGATGTTGCAGCTGTTGTGTTAAATCGAGGTAAATGTCGTCATACGTTATATCGCAGAAAATATTTTTTTCATTAAGAAAATGGCAACATTTTGTGTGTAATTCACACACCTGTAGCAGTGCTAGCTGTTCCAAACCAGCATATTTCCTTACAACAATCTCCAGTCAAGTCCTATCGTACATGATTTTGCTATTTTTTTCACTTTGCGATATCGTCGCATTATTCCCCAAACAGTCTCAAGGTGGTGGCAAAATTCATACAAAATAGTTCTAACTCACTCTAAACCCCAGTGACCAGGTTTAGGGGTGGAGTTAGGTGTAGGTCATTCGTACAAATTCATACGAATTGGCAACTCGTAAAATACGTACAATTTAGGAAAAAAATTTACAAAATTAGCCACCTCGTAACTGGAGACTGGGTTGGTTATTCTCGTCTTTCAGTTTCGTTCGTATGACAGCCGTTCTTTCCAAACTATAGTCTGCTTGCCTCCAATACAGTGGTTAATGATCTAAGCATTTGCTAATCCCACAATAGCTGGCTAATTCTCATCAAGCGAAAGTATTCACCCCCACAATTAAATGCTAACTTCCGTTTAGATTCCTGTAGGGCAGACGAGCGCATGAACAATTTGGGACAGCACAGAGCGATCCGCTGGCAGCAAGACACCGTCTGAACTGGGGCTACATGGCAGTTAGACTGTAAATACACCATGACTAATGCGCACGTAATGGAAAGCAAATCTGTTGTTGCACGAGATTATCCCACAACCTGGGTTCAGCATGACGCCGGGCCAACAAACGTCAACCTCACACTGAGAGGAGAATATCTGTGACCAATCCACTGAGTATCTGTGACTTGTTGTCTTTAGCCCCAATTATGAGCGTTGGCCAGATATTTTCAATATTCATTTCCCACTCTTGCGTGGCGGCGGCGGCAGTCGTCATGGAGCCGTTCCTCTGGAGAGCCAAACAGGAGGCGAGACGCAGATGGTGCCATCTTATCTGCTCTCACTACCCAAACACCATCTTGAGAGACATCCACTTGATTTCTCCTTCCTTTCTCTTGGCAGTACGAGATCAAGACGTACCGTATCTCTGCTTTCAGGTGGAGAGAAGGAAATGTTTGCATGAAGCTCGCAATCTTGCGCAACCTTTTAAATGAAAGTAATATTTATAATTAAATAATTGTATTTTGAAGGAGATTATATCTTATATTACGTTTTTTAATATAAAAAACTTTTTTATAAAGTTTTTTTATATTAAAGTTTTTTCTTCCCACTTTATATCTATACAAATCTTATGCAAACTTTGAAATATATATTTTATTAAATATATGAATTAATAAAATTTGTATTAAATATATTGAATATACAAATTAAAATAGTTTAATAAATGTATTCATATTTTTTTGATGCACTTTTTTCATGCTTAAGATAGCAATTATTCGACAGTGGGCTAAATTACATTTTTATTTTAATTTGTTAATACTGTACCATAATACATTGAATACATTGCATTTTTAATTAAAAAATACAATATTATCAAAAATTACCAAGCTACCAGAAACCAAGATTGTTTTACTTTATGCAATGTGTAATTATTTTGTTACTAATTCATTATATTATGCACCATACTGTTGCATATTCATTCAGCAATTTGTCATTAAAATCATGAACATATGTATTTAATATGTATTACACAAAAGTCATAATGAAAATAAATTTTAATTTACTTTATGTAATGTGTGTGTATATATATATATATATATATATATATATATATATATATTATTATTATATTATTAAGCACACTGTGTTGCATGTTTAATTCAGCTATTTACTGTTCTAAGAAAAATATTTATTATAAAATGTGTCATGACTAAAACAGGCTTAATTTACTTCAGGCAATATGTAATTGCTTATCCTTTATTAATTTTAGTATGAAATCGAAATGTTCTTGGCAGGTTTTTCGTTCCTAATTATGCTTCCCACTGTCATTTGATTTATATTTCGCTCTGTGAGTTGAATTTGCAGCATGTTGTTCTCCTTGAATCTCTCAGTGATTTTCCAGAGTACAAATTGAGATCCCGTGTGTGATGAATGGAGTTGTCTGGATAATGAACGCAGGTGTCTTGACAACTTCCATTGTCCTGTTCTGAGGAAAGAGAAGGTTTCGGTTACGTACCACATGACTTTGTTTTTGTCAACCGAAGCCTGAACAATAGAACGTAAGTGAATAGCTTTCACTTAAAGTAGCTTTCATTTACTACATTTATTCACCATTTTTATGCCTACCTGACAATTAAAGAACAAAAAGAGACATTCAGCTCCTGAACTATCAAAACCTACCAACACATCTAAATAAAGCTTGTTCTTTCCAAGCACCATTTTACATTGGATTCTCAAGCTGCTTATGGCTCTTCATAGACTTTGTAAAGGCCCTTTGAAGGTTTTTCAGAGTTTTTGGGGTTCTTTAAATTGTCAAATCATTAAAATGTTTTTTGATGAACCAATGCAACTCTTGCGTTTTATTTACATCCGGTCACATGTGGCATACTATTGGTTGGCATCTGTCCGGTCACAGCATCGATCACAATTAGATTGTTTCACGAAATCAGCTTCTGAGCTAATTCATATAATATCAAAACCTGAAATTACATCTAAATAAGGATTATTCTTTTCCAGTGGGTTCTCGAGTGGCTAAATGGTTCTTCATTGAGTTTAAGGCTCATTAAAGGTTATTTAAAGCACCCAACTTTAAAACAAAAAGTTGAGGATGGAGTAAATGCAACTCTCTAATCTCATTTACAGCCAATCAGATATGTTGTGTGTTGGGTTGATATCAATCACAATGGGATTTTTTTCATGAATTTACAAACATGCACACATTTCAGTCTGGTTCGAAACAACATGAAGGTGAGTAAATGATGATGAAATGCTTGTTTCAAGATGAACCGACCCTTTAAATTGGATGTAAAACATCAACGTTTGTGTTGGGTCTGGCTAATGGTTCATATCAGTGTTTAGGGTTTTGAGTTCTTTAAAGCACCAGAACAAGGATAATGGTGTAACAAATGTGCTCAAATCTCATTTACAGTATGCCCCATCAAATATGGCCATATATAGTTTTTTAAGGCTCATTGAAGTTTCTTCACATCAATGTTTGAGGTTCTTCAAAGCAAAAAACAGTTCTCAACTCTCAAATCTCATTTACGTCCATTCCAAAATGGCGTGGGAAGGGTTTGCATCAATCATGTTGGGATTATGTAATGAAATTACAGGAACAGAGTTCCTATAAGAGGCTCATTTAAGGTTCTTCAGTTTAACATTTGGGATTCTTGAAAGCATCAAAACAAAAAGATATTTGTAGAAACAAAAAAGGGTGTGAAAGGTCAGCATCAATCACGATGCAAATATTTTACGAAACTGCGTGAACAGACCTACATGAATTTTGATGTTTGGGATTTTGGGTACTTTAAAGCACCAGAACATAAAAAATAAAAAATAATTTGTTGAGGAAACACAACTCTTAAATTTCATAATTTCATCCAAGGGTTGGTGTCAATCAAAACGAGATCAATCGCAAAACTAATCCAAATCTAAATATTGGCCAAAATATATAACATACAAAATTTCCATTTGTGT
Source organism: Enteromius unitaeniatus (assembly GCA_032359435.1). Lineage (NCBI taxonomy): Eukaryota > Metazoa > Chordata > Actinopteri > Cypriniformes > Cyprinidae > Enteromius > Enteromius unitaeniatus. The sequence goes on along the minus strand of JAUMHI010000068.1, from coordinate 1,521,942 downwards.
TTCTTCCAGAAGAACACAAGTTTTGGAACGACAAGGCGGTGAGTCAGAGATGACAAAATGCTTGTTTTAGGGAACATTACCTCTTTAAAAATTACATAAAATGTCTTCTGTTTTTTTTTGCAGACCAACAATGGTAGCTCGACAGTGTTTTTTGTTGAAAAAGCTCTCCAGCGGGAGATCCAATGATCCAGAGCTCAGTACGGAAGCGGGGCCGCTGGAGCCTGGACAGCGGAGGGTTAAGCGGTCTGTGCGTGGTTTCGCGCTGGTGGGCGGTGAGCGACGTGCCAGCATCTCCAGCTCCATCTGTGCTCGCGTTACAGCGCCGACAGCTCTCCAAACACACGTCGTGCTCCACTCTCTCCTCACAGACATGGTCAGTGAAGCTTCACAAGCGTGTGATTAGAAGATGATCATGTCCTGGTGGAAGCGCTCTTAAACTAACTGCTTGTGACATTTTTTACTTGAACTTTTTAGTTGCTTCCTATAAAATTTGCTTCTCAAAACTTCAGTTTGTGCAACAGGCGAAATTCACTCTTGCAGAAATGGTTTTATACTAATACATGAGTTTTTTAAAGGTCAAGTTATCTAAATATCAGATTTCTAAAGTCTACATAATTCCATAATATGACATTTTTTCAAGTGAGACATATGTTACTAAAATATCTAAAATATTAACTGGAAATAAATATTAACTACAACTGAAAAAAAAGAAAATGTAATATATATATACACACAAAATATAAATTGAATGACAATAAAAAATATAATGTAATGCAAAATATAAGTTGATTAAAAAATTATGTCAATAAAAATATTATAGTATATACAGAATATATATATTAAAAAAATACTAAAATAAAATAAAATAAATACCTAAATGAAGATATAAATCCACATATTTGTGCATAATTATAATAACTGTATAAAAAGATACATTTTAGACACATAATATCTATACATTAATAATATATTGTGTATATAAAAATAATGACTTGGTTAAATAAACACACAGATTAATGGAAAAATACTACAATATAAAACATGCATTTCCTTTTTTGCAGTTTTTTTCTTCCACACAGGGCAGTAAGACCAGGAACAGGAAGAAGTGAGTCTATTTTGATTTCAGGTTTGTTTCATTGCAATTCAATCTGCAACTAAACTCTAGGCATAACAAACCTCCGTCGTTATCGTCGGGCCCGACATGATAACAAACTGTAAACAAGTCATGCGCCGCTGCAGTACTTTTTTAGGGCCTCCATAAAAATGCTAATTACAGACTCCCAGAATGCCGTGTGTCGATGGGTCGATAAATCCGTCCGTTTTTGGGGGTCTCTGTCCAGATGGGCCGTGCAGGTTAGATTTACGAGGGTCTGTGTTCAGCGTTATCCGTCCTGTACAAAATTGGGGAAATCAATCGGCCAGATTACGTTTCTGTCAAGATGAAATACTCGCACCAGTGTCCGTTATTAAACATGTGATTGTGAGATTCGACCCACTCGGTCCGGAGCTCTTTATTGTGTTGTTTTATACGGCGGATCGTATCGTAATCACTATATCCTGCGCCTTTTATGTAACTAAGAAAGTTTGTAAATGATTGTAATGTGCTTGTGTTGAGCTGTCGGACAGCAGGGGTTTATGGGCCGTCCATGCCGTGGACTTGTTTTACGGTGGCTTTGATGACGGATCTGTGTCTGATTATTTATGTCGATGCATTCATGCATTAGAACGTCCACTGTAGGTCAGATCTCATTCACATGCATTCAATTATACAACTCACACTTCCAGTCCTATCCATGCTGATGTAGTAGCTGAGAGTATAAAATCCATCAGAGTTAATAGTCATTTATATATTAATTAAAATAATGCACAATTATATGCAAAGGAATCACACTGCCTTTTTTGAAGATATTTAAAATGTAATATATTAAGATTGTATATCCTTAGTATATTTAATAATTAAAATATATAAAATTGCTTATTATGTATACAATTTTATATATATATATATATATATATATATATAGGTATAATTAATTATAATGAATATAATTATTTATTAAAATTATAATAATTATAATTATATAAAATGCAGATTAAAATAAATACAGATTTCTAATAACAATTATATAATCATTTAATAACAAATTTGATTCTAATTATACTTAAATTTACTAAATGTAAAATTTATTTGAATAAAATAAAACAATAATAATATATAAAAAATAATAAAAATAAAGTACAGACGAGTGGAGCTTGAACATTATGTATCATTTTACATTCTACAGGTCATACACTTCACTACAGGTCTTGAGGACTGAACCTTCATTTCGGGGGTTTTTTTGCCCTGGTGAACCTGCATGCTCTTGAAGGATTTTCTCTGGCTATAATTCATTAAAAGTCATCTATTTAAAGTCAACATGAAACCATTTAAACAGTGTTTTCCATTAAATTGGTCTTAAACAAACAGCTCGGTGGCTATTATCATTACGGTGAGCGATGTGGACCCAATATCCTCATTAGAGCAGGTATTTCTGGATGTTCGGCCCTGCTGAGAGACGCTGTGCTCAGGAACATTCAGCTCCATGGGACATGCTAATAAAATCCAGCTGGAGAGGCTTTAATGGAACCCAAACCTTTTCTGCCGTCCAACTGGAGATGAGAAGTTGTAGGAAAGAACAGAAAGTCACTGCTTCAGGGTTGAGCTGCTGCTTTTACACTGGTGTCTTCTGTCTACAGGAGGAATTACATGAATAGATTCTAATAAAGCTTTATTTGACATAAATATAAATATTGGAATATTTAAAAATTGATTATTACAGAATAATACAATTAGAAAAAAACATAATATTAATTAAAATAAATATAGTAAAATAGTGTAACATAATAATAATTGATTATATTTATATTAAAGAATCAAATTAAACAATTACAAACAATTAATTCAATATAAAAATAACAATAAAATAAAACATTAATAATCCAAACTATAAATCATTAATAATAACAACAATAATAATAATAATATATTATTAATAATAATAATATAAAGTTGCTAATAACTAAATAAATAATTAAATATAATCTATTAAATATGACTAGGTATACAATATTTTGATGATGATAATAAACCAATTAAAATATATAAAAATAATTTAAGCGAAATTAATTATAATAAAATATGATAAATAATAAAATAATAAGATAAAAGAATCTAATAAATAAAATCTCAATTATGCATAATTCTAAATAAATTAATAAAATGATAAAATAAAAATATCATTTTGTAATAAATTTGTACAAAAAGAATTCATTTTATAATACAGTTAGAATAAAATGTAAATAAATTGTTTAAACAATATAAAAAAGTATAACTATGAAAAAATACAGTTATACTGAAATAAAAATATAATAAATATTAAACAAATGAAATAAAAGCATATTACACAGTAATTTTGATTTATAGTTAATGTAATTTATAGCACTCAGCTGATGTTTCATTGATTATAATGATAGGGATTTAGCATTGACTAAATTGTACAATTGAAAGTAATTGTACCAAACTGAACGTTTTGAAGACTGTGGGTTTTTTGCGGCAGGTCTGGGGTCTTTTCTGAGCCGTTCCTTCATCTATTATCAGGAAGAGCTGCTCGAGCCGGTCACAGTTCACCCTGCCTCCTCATTAAGACGTCTGATTTATTCCTCTGTATTTCCCATCATGTTCGGCTTCCATTCATGTTCCCTTCATATATACATGATTTCAGCATGAATGAAACATGTGACATTTCCCTAACGTTTGCAAAATGTTTCCTGTTCTTTAGAAACACTTCCAGACTCCCAGCAATAATGAATGAAGTGTGTTATATTTGCGTTTTTAGATTTTTCTTGTTAGTCAAGACTGTTCTTTAGGCAGAAGCTGGATAATAAACAGTGAACTCATCCAGAAGTGCAGCTTCTTTCACTTCAGTGCTCTCAAGGGTCATGAATGAAACATGCGAGAACATTTCCCTGATGTTTACACAACCTTTACGTACTTTGGGCAAAAGCCTCATAAGAAACAATGAACTCATAAAGAAGTGCAGCTTTCCTCACTTTAAGACTCTTAAGTGGAACGAATGAAGCATAATAACTTTTCCCTAACATTTGCGCAGTGATGGGCAGTAGCGTAGCTACAAGTAGTGACACTACTAGTTTAACTACATTTCTCAGTAGTGTGTTGGTAGCGTCGCTATTTTCACAATCAATTTGAATGTAACTTTGAGAGTTTAAGAGCTACTTTTGCCATGTTGCTGTAGCTTAGTTTCTACATTTCTCAGGGTAGTAGCTTTAGTGGAGTTAAACTACATTCAGTGTAGAGTAACTGATAGCTTAGCTCACTACATTTTCTAAGTAGCTTGCCCAACACTGCATTTGCACAACCTTAATGTGCATTTCCTGTTAGTACACACTTTTTTTTGGGCAAAAGCTTCATAAGAAAAAATTTACTCATCCAGATATGCAGCTTTCTTCACTTTCAGATTCTCAAGTGGCATGAACGAAGTGTGATAACTTTTCCCTAATGTTTGCGCAACATTTACATACATTTTCGCATTGTTTTCTGTTTGTTGACACTGTTATTTGGGCAAAAGCCTCATAAGAAAGAATGAACTCATCCAGATATGCAGCTTTCTTCACTTTTAGACTCTCAAGTGGCATGGATGAAGCGTGATAACTTTTCTGTAACATTTGCGCAACCTTTACAAACATTTTCTGAATGTTTCCTGTTAGTTAACACTGTTCTTTGGGCAAAAGCCACATAAGAAAGAATGAACTCATCCAGATATGCAGCTTTCTTCACTTTTAGACTCTCAAGTGGCATGGATGAAGCGTGATAACTTTTCTGTAACATTTGCGCAACCTTTACAAACATTTTCTGAATGTTTCCTGTTAGTTAACACTGTTCTTTGGGCAAAAGCCACATAAGAAAGAATGAACTCATCCAGATATGCAGCTTTCTTCATTTTCAGACTCTCAAGAGGAATTAATGAAATGTGAGAAAATTTCCAAACGTTTGTGCAACATTTTCCGAGTGTTTCCTGTTCATTGACACTGTTATTTGGGCAAAAGCTTCATAAGAAAGAATTAACTCTAATATGCAGCTTTCTTCATTTTCAGCCACTCAAGAGGCATGAATAAAGCATGATAACTTTTCACTAACATTTACACAATCGTTACGTACATTTTCGTAATGTTTCCTGTTGGTTGGAATTTTTCTTTGGGTAAAAACCTCATAAAACACACTGAGTTAATCCATATGTTTTCTTCACGTCCAGACTCTCAAGAGTCATGAAGAAAACGTGTGAAAACGTTTTCTTATGTTTGCACGTTTACATCAATTTTTAAAAAACCTGCCCTGTTAAGTAGACACTTTTCTTTAAGCAGAAACCACGTAAGAAATTGCAAACTCATCCAGACATGCAGCTTTCTTCACTTCCAGGCTCTCAGACATCGTGTTCTCTTCCTCTCATCGCTGTAATCTCTCAAATCTCCCTCGTGAGAGTGAGGCGTCCTGTGGCTGTGGTGTGAAAAGCCTGCGATCCATGGCTCGGTTTAGCTCCATGTCTGAAAGCATCCGTGCGCCGGGGTCGTCTAGTTCGAGTGTGAAGTGGCAGGATGTCCCATCCGGGTCTCACAGGTGTGTTTTTTTCATGCGTTGAAGTGATTTCTCCCTCTCTTTCTCTCTTTGTGAAGTGCAGACAGGGGACGCCCACTCCAAAAGCCTTTTAATGCGTGTCGCCGGCCCTCGGGGACAGTGGCTCTCACAGACCTGTCCATCTGACAGACATATCAGTCCAGCCTGGCAGAGAGACGCACTAGGGAGTGCCAGGAAAACGAAGAGGAGGATGACGAGGAAGTGCTCCTGCCAAATAAAAGCTTTTGCTTCACTGCTTTTATATTATGACATGTTGTTCGGGTAGGTGGTTTGGCACTGAACAATGGCGACAACTAAACAATGGCCTCTTCAGTGCTCGCAGAGATTCAGAGCTTAATTGGACGTTGGTATATGCGAACCATCTCACTTATAGGCAGAAGAGACAGGGAAGCTGTGTTCACGTTTTTACACAATCATGCTTGTTGAGGCGATAAAGCAACAAAATGTGGTTTTATTTTTTATTTATAAGTGATTAAAGTTTAACCTTTGCATTTTATTTCTGAGTTTTGCTGTGATAAATCATACCATTTCTGAAAAAACTTTTACCGTTATTTTTCAGTGATATGACATTTTTTAATTATTTCGAAAGCAATGATTTATTTTTTTTTTTTTTAGAAATATTAACCTTTTAATCATTACATTTTATATATTTTTGGTGTGATGAAACACATTAGATACCTTGCATACTTAGCATACTGCAAATGTTAGCATGAGAAATTTGAACATGAAATAGTCTTAAAAAAGCCAAGAATGTCTTTCATTGGTAACTTTTAACTTGTGTTAAAGAAATTTGTGGACATTTTTCCTGTCACATTCTATTCATTACTTTCGTTGTGTTGAATAACGCAAGTTGATCTGCATAAGCTAAAGTATTAGCATTAGGTATTTGGACAATACAGTCAAACACAAAAGAAGGTCGTGTCCTTTTGTCGTGTTTTAGTTTTCCTAAATCTTTTAAGATTAAGATTTCCTTTTTTTAATGAACGAAAATTTGTAACTGTTAGCTAAGCTAACATGTTATGTGAAATTCAGACCACAATTTATTTTAAATAATTCTCTATAGTTTTTCACGTGTACAATTTATTTTTAATTTATTGATTTATTAGTATTTTTATGAATTATACCTTTTAGCATATATTAGCTTGGTGAACCTGGCCTTTGTTTTATTATAAATGATAGCATGCTAAATTTGTAAATGGCAAGAATAATTACATTTTCGGGTGAATGATGAGATTCAAACGTCACTATTTCTATACTTAATATTTAATTAATTCCTGTTTTCTACACTGAATCCATCTCAGATGTCTCAACGCTCATGCACCCGCACGTACAACTCAAAAGGCCTTGGCACATCATTCACTATAACTCAATGCAGGCTTGAATTTTTAAAGGGCCTCGTTCCACCTCGGGCAGGGCGGCGGTGCTGTTTGTCTGAGATGCATTACGCCGTGTACTTTGTATTCTTCACAGGGTGTCATTTTGGCCTGATACTGCCTAAATGTGCTTCTAAATCTAACCAAAGATCTTTTACCTGATATCAGAGGCTGACTTGTGATTAGATGTTAAGACTGAAGGCCAAAATTACCCTTGAGTGCATCTCCCAAAGGTAACGCTTTTCTTTCAGATCTCATCTTTATTCGCTGTAATCTTTATTAAATATTAAATCAACATTAACTGGCACAAAATTAGTGCATTAACTAAACTACTAAATTACTGAACTTATTAGGCCATGCTAACCGAAAAGGAAAGTCATCTCAGAAGTGCATAATGCAAGTTATTGTATTACAAGGAATATTTTTCACATAAAGATCGCAATTACAATTTTGTAAACTGCTCTGATATATTTTTTTCTTATAAGTGTTGTTAACTTTAAGCTAACATGTTAACGTAAAATTAACACATGACTGTTGTAATGTTAACATTTTCACATGTCGTTAGTCAAAAAGAAAAGATGCAGTTTACTGCATGTCTACAAATTTTAACAAAACTAAAAAAGATTGCTATTTATACAAACTCTTTTAATTGGAATAAACATGCTACATTGCATTTTATGCAATGTTACCCAATATTATAATTTGAATAGGGAAAGCAAGTAAAGACAATTTTGATAATATGTTGACATAGGTGCAATGATTTCACCTTCAGTACTTAATTTAAATCTTTATACTGTACAAAATTTGTGATTTAACATACAGACGCGTAGCTTTGTCAGTGCTAGGAAGTGGGATTATTTCCTCTCTCTCTTTTCCTGTCTCTCCCTTGATTTTCTGCCGTTCTCTTTCGATGTCTCACTCGCTCTTTGTACTCGTCGAGAGCCGAAGATCAAAGACAAGCGCCGTGAAGCTCCCAGGCCTAAATTAGATTCATGCTTCCTTGAAAGAACAGAGAAATTGGTAGGATGAAAACTGAAGGTCAATGTCAGCTCGCTCTCGACAAAATGCCGCCTCCACGCAAGCGGGATTAGGTCTCCACGCCGGGGCTCCGGAGAGCAGGGGAACGAGGAGTGAGCGGAGAACGGGCGTCAGGTGGAGAAGGGGCTCTTATCACCCGCGGCCACATCTGAACTGGTTCCACCTTCGAAACGTGCTCGAAGACACATATTACACACAGCAGAACAGCACGTAAGAGCTCAGGGCGCTATTATAGATTAAAGACATCAATACGGTACATCAATAAAATATTTACAGAGGCTTGTTATCCGTGTTTTTCTTTTGCAAACATGCCTTTAAAATTCCCAGCTATTTTTTAGTCATTCAACAAGCTACATTTCAACCACGTAACAAAGCAGTGGAATGCATTAGAATTGTCACTGTGACTTCTGAACCAATTTTTCAAAAGGTTGTAATTATTACTTCAACCTTTGGATATCATGTGTACCACAACACTGTACAAATGGGCAAATATTAAATGCTATTCATGCTAACCATAAATTATCATGGCATTCCTGAAGCACATTGCTGATGACATTGAGCGTCAGCAGACCTCAATGTGTTTTTTTTAGCATGGACACAAAAGTAATTAAAAAGAATAAGTGGTGGCCAATAAGCAGGGAAGCATGTAATTACGAGGTGTCTGGGCGGCACTAGGTTTAGAGCTTTAGCCTGTGACCTGTGATGGCTCAACAGATGAATTAATTAATGAGTGTGGTCTTCTGCATTTAATTACAGGAGCTTCTCATCCCATCATTTCATTCTGCTATTAATTTCTAAGATCCGTCTCACTACATCTGAGCTCTTTCTATACTGTATGTTCATTTTGGCTAATGCTAATCATGTGGCTTGTTGTCTTTTGTGCGTTGTCTTTAAAGTTTCTGTCCAGTTGAAGATGTGCTGTCAAACTGTTTATTTAATGTTAGACCAACTTTAACTAGCAACAAATCATCTACAAGCTAACGTAAGGTTGTCAGGATAGTTTTTCAGAGTTGGGTTAATTTGCCTGATTAACTAGCGAATGATCAATTTGGGCAATTTGAACCATAACAACTTTTTTGATGCATGTTGACTTTTTGTGATGTCTTGTTTCTGTAGCTGACAAAACTAAGCTAATCTCGAATAAACGTTTTAGTTATTCAACATTAAATCATCACAATACAAGCAAAAATCCTCCAAATAGGCTTCGTTATCGAGGTAAAAGCGTGCAGCAAGCTTTTGTGTATCTTTCCCTTTCCCAGCGCTTCCTTCAACTCTCTCATGTCTAATTAAAACCAGGCAGAACTGTGGAGAAGCAGAACTTTATGTAAAACTTGCAGATGGGCAGTTTTTCAGAGCGCTTCCTACAGACAGTCACAGTATTTCGCCTCTTACACGGTAGCACTGCTAGCATAACAACACCACAGTTCAGACGCAAATGACATTGCACACTTGATTTTGCTAAGCCAACTTCCTCACAACTTGGCTAGTGTGCTGCATGCTTCATCAGTTTGGCTTGTGTCGTTGCTAGCATTAGCAGCTAACCAACACGGCACAGTATAACTGCAAATAAGTTAAGATTATGAATGCGTCCTTCAAAGGAGACCACTTACTTGTTGTTTGATGTCATTACAAGCAGCGCAGTATATTTTCTCTTTTTTTTCCAGCATTTAGCATAGTCGATATGACAACACATGTACATTTAGGATATACAGAAATGAGATAAGCTTCCTCACACATTTTCTGTTGTGTTGCTAGCTTAGTGTTAGCATTAAAAGCTGGATTTTCATGCATGTTTCACTGTCTGTCTTGTCTGTCGTAATAGTTGATGGATAAAAACACAATACTGAACTGAACATTCACAGGTTTGGCAGATGCGCTGCATCTGAGGTGCGTTTTATTGCGGCGTATTTCCAGCTGTATCTCGCCCATCTCTGGTGGGACTCTGCAGTGCTAGCTCCGGGACGATGATGGTCGTTCGCCAGCAGGAGACTGCAGGGGATCTTGGCTGGCAGAGCCACTTGTAATCGCCACTGATGGGCCCTTATTAGCCACGCTTGTCTGCGGACATCACCCGGGAGCCCGTGTGGAAGGGGACAGGGACACATCTGCTGATCTGGACCACAATCATCTCACATGACTGCAGGCCAAAAGCAAACACCAAACCTGCTCCTCAGGTAGATGATTAGCAGGTATTATGGGTTTGGACTTGGTATTGTGTGACTCGTAGTTGAGGCTTCCAAGATGTCTTGTACTTTCTAAAGCAAATTAAACATAACAAAGCTTGGCAAAGATATGTTCAAATAATGTGTTCTTTTGGCAATCAAAAAAATTAATTTGAACAAATTTAATGCCAAAAGACGGTTGCGCTGGCACAATTTCTTTTTTCTTTTGGCAGCTATTTTACCCCCTTTTTTATAAGATGTAATACTGGTGTCCCCGGAATGTGTCTGTGAAGTTTCAGCTCAAAATTGCCCACGGATCATTCATTATAACATGTATATTTTTGGAGCCCATCTGGAAACATGTTTTATGTTTTTATATAACATGTAATGATAAATAATCATGGTATATAATTTAAAACAAAAATTTTATAAAGTTTAGTTTAGTTTTAACGCTCTATATTCACATATAAAACAGTAGGGACTAATTAAATATTAAATAGTATTTTTATTCTTTTTATTTGTTAGTTTTAAAGGATTTTGTCCACTTTTTGCTTTAGATTTTTTTAAAAAAGCACGTCAGCGTGAAGAAACAATAACATCGCACAGTAGATGTTGAGATGTTAGCATTACATGGAAAGCTTTGTAGTCTCTGATGTCGTGTGGAAAACAGATGGCAAGTACAGGTTCAATCCGCCGGGAACGATCTCGCCGACTTGCCGTGTTGCACTTTTCACCAGAGAGGCAGTTCGAAGAAACATTAGCCATAATTAAGTTTACAAATATTTGTTTTCACACAGCCCGAAGTTACGTAACATGCAATATAATCAAATAGCATTTGGAAGCCCATAATTTAGAGCAATTTAACCCAAACTCGTTACACGAAAGCCTAGAAAAGAGCTTAAATTTCATGCAAGCTGTCACGCCGGGCCTTTTTTTCCTCTCGTCGAACATTTCTCATGCCTCCGAAAAGTGCCATCCTGATTGTCAGAGCAATTATGTTGCTTATGATTGGGGTAGCGATTACACAGCCTTCATTTGGCGTGATGATTCTTGTCGCTGGATTCGCTGTGTAATTATGCCACTATGCCCAGGTACGGAAGACAGCGACGAAGTATTGCAACGTTTATTTAATCTATTTCCCCCCCTTCCATCTCCAAAGCATTATTTAAGATGTTGAAATGCTCCTCTCAGATAATGCAGGTGCTGAACTAACCATGATTGCAACAATTATCTGTAATTACCCAACTTGCACAGACAAAAAAGTTTCACAGATGCATTCAGGAAAGTTTTGAAACGCAGCAATGATTGTAATAATTGGCAACTGAAAGTCCTTCATCCTTTAGTCCCAGAGAAATCGCGGGTTAAGAGGTGACGCTAAACTTTAACGTCTGGGTTTTTACTCTCAGATTTTTCTCTGAATATGTCCTTACTCTCAGGCCATTCAATAGACGAGTCTTCATCAGGTTTAGAGAAATGTAGCGTTGCATCACTCAGCATTGAATCCTCTGCTGTGAATGGGTGCCGTCAGAATGAGAGTCCAAACAGCTAATAAAACATCACAAAGATCCACACCACTCCAATTCATCAGTTAACATCTTGGGAAGACAAAAAAGAAAAAAAATCCAGCATTAAAATGTCTTAATATGAGTTTATAATCCATAATAAAGCTTACTTCAGTAAAAGAGTGGCCACACCCGAATCAGGAGAGAAATCTCCACTGGTGAAGCAACATTTGCCTAAAGAGCTGTAAACAAATACGTGGATGCACTTTTATGGGAGAGAAAACAGGAGCTTACTCACTTGGAGGAAGTGTTATTATGAATTATGGACTCATAGCCTGAGGCAGTGGTTTGAGGTTAAAAACTAATTGTTAGCTTTTGGCTTCTCAAGCGGTTAACAGATTCTTCTAAAAGAAATTTTCACAACCTGACATTTTCAGTATATTACAGTATTTACGTACACTTTTAGTTGCATTATGGATGACGACACTAAAAACAATAAAAATGTTTCTCTTTATGATTTCTTTATTGGAGCAAATACTATTTAGCACCAGTTTCAGTAGAAAATAAATTTGTCTCAAGTTGGCTCAATTTATGCTTTATTTGACCATTTACTAACAAACTTTATTTATTTTTAATTGCATTTTAAATCTCATTTAGTGGACTTTTTCACAATTCATGATGTCAGAATTGTGAAATAAAAAGTTGCAATTGCAACAAAAAATTGTGCAATTTCGAATTTTCTCACAATTTCGAGAAGATATATCCTCAAAATTGTGTTAAATTTGATAAATCTCACAATGATCACTTTATAACACGTAAATTTAAACTGAGAGTTGTTAGGTCAGAATTGTGTAATTCTGAGAACATATAGTCAATAGTCTTTAAATTAGACTTTATAACTAGAACTAATTATGAGATTATATCTCCCAATTCTGCTTTAAAAAATCTAATTGCAAGATGAAACAGTTGCAATTACCCTTTTAATTTTTTATTCATTATTCAGTGGCAGTAATGAGCTTACAAGCAAACAAAAAATCTGAACATTTGGCTGCAGTAACAAAAACAAAATTCTCAATCATATTTAAAATTATATTTTCAATCTATTTAAATTCGCTTGTTTTGACAGTTTTATCCATTTAGTTCAGTAGTGATGATGACAAAACATTCATTCTATTTATTTAATCAATCATTTATTCATTAATTAATTCACAAAACTTTTATATTACATGCTCTATTTGATTGTTCAGATTTTTTACGACCATGTTGTATATATCTTGTAGTATTTAGAAGCAGTTTTAGTAGTGCTTATAGCGAAATAAAGCTTCTATACTTCTATGGCATCCCACATTTACAGTCACACCTCCCAAATCCAGCTCCCCTCTTCAGACCAAGAATCCCAATCTATCTAATGTGGATTCTTGCTATTCAGACTAAAGCAAATTTGAGCAGGATATGCAGAAAAAGTCCTCTGGAGCTCATTCAGAATGAGATACTGACGGTGCACGTGTCTCTGGTTGAAGAACGAGAGCGATCCGTCAATGTCAGGACGTCAGAGTGACCATTACTCTGATGTGTTTAGGTCACTCTGACGAGCTCTGCCAGACCCTGCTTCACTGCAGCGCTGTATTCTGAGCGAGATGCCATGACCAATGTATTTCCCACTGCTGTTTCTCTGCCCGACTCAGGTTAAGTGCAATTTATATGTGCATTTTGTGCAAAACGCTTTTGGTTTGTAAGAGTGAAGGCCACGCTAACGGTGTGATTTGCATTGAGAGGAAACACTGAACTTTCTATTTATTGCATCAAATGCTCTGTTTGTGCTACATAAACAAAAGCACACAAAGGCAGGATATTTTTTACCTTCGGATTTGAAATTACCCTCATTGTTCACCGCAGTTCAACAAGAATCAATGATTGAATTGCCTCGTCCCTGGATTGCATGTTCTCAAAAAGCTCGACTGTATTATAAAAGAAAAGATGACTGCAGACAAACCGCTCTGTCATTCCTTCACTATAAGCATACCAACACTTTTGATGTTGAACTATTGGCAGCTACAGCGATTTGGTTTGTTTAAGTTTCAGCTTCACAGGCTTTCTTGAAATCCTAAGAGTTTGAGATGTTGAAACTTTCAGAGGTGAGTGAGTCACAACGTCTGAGTCACAATGAAGAACAAGTGATGGTGAGTAACTGTGTATGGTTTTTCAAATTAATTTTTACAATTGTTGTTGTTGTTTTTTTTTTAACTATTCCATTTTGCTGTAGCACAACGACATATGAAACACATAAAGAATGTAAAAACCAGTGTTGTTGAGTAACTAGAGTAGCCTCACAACTTTTAGTTAATTCATTTTTTAAACTATCTCCAAAACAGTGTATGAAATCGTAAAGATTTATGAATTCGAGTCAAAGGTTAAACTTTGAACCTGCAGATCCAGCATTGGTGAGTAACTAACATTTAACATTTAGAACATTTAAAAACGTTAAAAGCATTTTTATTTAAAGATTTTTTTTAAAACACCATTTTTACCAGGAGAACATATACAAACTTAACTTTTTAAATGTGTTTATTTTCACATTACCGTGCGATTCCTCCCTTCTGGTATACCCCCGCCCCTGGTGAGGCTAAAATGATTCACTAAAATGAAATGCGCTATAAGTCACGTTATGAATTAAATGTTTTATGATACATCATCTAGTAGGAGTGCTTCGAATCATTTTGCCATGCAATGGACTGAAAGGACTTATCATGTGCGTTGTTAACAGATCACTTTAACATTAGGTTAGGCTTTGACCTTATACCTAGAAAAAAGTTTTCAAAAGTATCCCCCACAATTCACAAATCGCACCCTGTATATATGTATATATATGATTTCTTTTTAAAAAAGTTATGTTTGCATTCATACACACAGTGCCCTCAACTAATATCGGCAACCATGGTAAATCTGAGCAAAGGTGGCTGTGAAAATAAATCAGCTTTTTTACAAGCTTTTTGTAAAAGACACAGTAAGGAACCGTACCGGTGAATAAATACTGTTACTGGAACATGATTGTACTGTTTCCCTGCTAAATTGAAAGCGTTACAAGCTTCTTTTTTAATCAATAATGACTTTTACAAATATTTTGAGTGATTTTTAA
>JAUMHI010000068.1:1489465-1506942 GCA_032359435.1 Enteromius unitaeniatus | reverse complement strand
CCCTGCTAAATTGAAAGCGTTACAAGCTTCTTTTTTAATCAATAATGACTTTTACAAATATTTTGAGTGATTTTTAACAAGAAAACATGTAAAAGAAACATATTCGTAGAATAACCAGTATTAGCAAGTGACTAACTAAATGTTGTGATGTAAGTTTTACCCTTACTTTTAAAAACAAAATTCGTCCCCCTACTGTTCTGATAGTTTATAATTGTGTGTCTGGTAAAATAGCTTCGTTGTACTATTTTTACTAGACGTTTGTAGTTTTTAAGGACCTCGATGCTAACTGCACTGTGATTATCTTGCAGCTTGGCAATTTTCAAAACGGCTTCAGCAGCACAATTTTGAATCCAGGAATGGGACCGTTGTCATCTCTTGTTGGCGTTCAACAGAAAGTGAACGGGATGCCTCCGTCTATAAGCACCTGGATGGATGACAAACCAAGAGGCAGTAAAACATGACGCGATGGGGGAGGTGTGGGCTTGCATTAATCCACTGAAAGGCTTTTAGCGGTATTGCTTTCCAACAGTGCGCCGGTGCTGAGTACACCGCCCCCATAATTCCATTCCAGCAGTAATTTAATTTAGTGCGAGAGCTTTTCATTTTGTGAATGAATCTACCCTCCACTCCACTCGGCTGCTTTCTACCATCCCGCTACAGCTTTCGCTCTCCACGGCGCTCATTAAGCAAACTCATTTGATAGTTTCGGCAAGTGTGACGGAGCGCCGCCAATGAAGCCTCCTCCCTCCCGTGCGCCATCAATGGAGGGTCTCTTTGGAGAATTAAGCTGAGTCATTGAGCTATTTGGGTAATGCATCAGCATCTCCGTCGTAAGGACAGGCTCTACCCTGTCTTGATTTACACCGCCATTATTTAACTGGGCTATACGCGTCTTTTATGCATATTAAGAGATTTGGAGAGAGCAGACGTTTGGGAGTAACGATGGCTGCTCTTTTTTTAGGCTCTAATCCATGAAATGGAGTTCCCTGTAGCCTACCTCACCATGAAAGATAGTGTTGCTAACAAGAAAGTACCATGGTAATCACTGTAGGGAAGCACTGAACTGAAATAAGCAATGTTCCAAGTAATTGTATGAATTGAATTATGATTGATCAATAGAACAATAGCTAGAGTTGGCTTTGGTTACCTTTATGAAACAAACTTTCACATTTTTTTTCACAAGTTTTTTTTTTGTCTACAATAACAGGTGCAAAATATGCAGGTCAGAACATCTAAAAACCTTCGGTCAGCAGCTATTTTTTGCTAATTACATTTTCAGTAACACAACAGCAGGTAAACTTTAAAAAAAAAAGTGTAACTTTACAAGATATAAAAACTTTAAAGACTTTTTTTCTCTAAAAAGCTTTAAAAACAAGCAAAGTCCAGCATGCTCTTTATAATATACATATATATATATACATATATATACATACAGTATATAGTTATACATATTTAGTTATATTTATTTTATAAGCAATTCAATAAACTTTATTATATTTATTTGTATATATATATATATATATAATTTTTTTTTATTTCTAAACAAGCTAAAAATTACCATCATGTCCAGCTCTTGTCATGATTTTTCTGAAAGCAAAGGCCCTAGAGATCAAGCATTTGATTGCAGTCCATTTTATTCCAATCGTTGGCCAAAACAAACCATTTTCTTGATTGGGGATCAAAAATATATATATATATCCATGGAAGTCCCACTGGTTGTTTCATACATAGTATATTTTTGGATTGACAATACCTCTGTTCATTCTCACATATTCTACTTCAAACGCATCCATCCGGCCCAGAGGTGAGACTGTCCACAACATGGCAACCCGAGCAACTGAGTACATCAAAGCTCACAGATCAGTCGACCCTGGGCCGCCTTGACAGCGACGTCCCCGCAGCTTTGATTTCTCCTGATTCTGATGAAATAGCAAGCCCCCGGCTCTGCAGGAACCCCAGGCTGCTGGGGCTTACGTCATTACTAAAGAGCATCCGCAGGAACAAACATCCCCAATTCACGCTTGACCTACAGCATGAAATACATCATGCTACTAAATGTCCGAGTGTGTGGAGGTTCAAGATAGAGATTCAAAACTGGCTAGTCGGTCTTTAGGAATCAATTGTGTTGGGTTGCCAGACAAGATGCAACACGGAAAGTGTTTTTAAATTTGTTAACTTCAGTTTAGTTTTTTGAAGCTATCAGTAATTGTCTGCAAATATATTGTTGAAGACTTTTTGTAACTGTTACCTTTATCGTGCTAAAACACATGTCTGTGAAAAGTCTCTGATCTAGTTCTTCATAAAAATGTTCTTCAAACCAATAAAAATGCTTCCCAATAAAAATGCGTATTTTTATGCTCATTGAAGTATTGTATTATTATCTTAGCAACATGCAAACTCTCTTCCGTTCCCTAATTCAGTTAGCATGTTCCCTATGTAGGTGGCTATAGACAGCAAGACAGCTTGCTAGGTTTTAGAACACAACCACTGTGTCCAAAGTTGAAGCCTGGAAACCAGCTTAAGTAACAAATTCCCAATCTTGGCACGACACATCACCAATGTGGGATTAATTTGGCGAGATTCTAGCGTCAACAAACTGTGACACTCCAGGTTGTTAGCAAGACAAGGGCCAGTATTACCTGGCATGTGACCTCAGGTGGCTGGAGATAAACTAGACCTGGCTCGGTCGTTAGAGATTCACCGGGATGTTTGTGTCAATAGTTGGACAATGCATTTTGCAATTATTTCCCAGGCGGGGGCGAAATAAAATATATGCCATTTTTGGGATATTTATGAGCTGGAAAATTTTTAGACATTGGTCTAAATTTATATTTCCCTAGTAGGCCGGTATAATGATGTGGATAAAAACAGAAGAGGATGTTTTTGCACTACATTGACAGGTAAGGCCTTGTATGTTAGATCAAATGTGATTTTTGGGAAGGTAATTTTAAATTACGCACTATTATGTTAATTTAATGGATGTGTGTTTTCTCAGCTATTATCTTGACTAGCCTTATCTTGAGGCCTGTCAGGTATTAGATTGCTACGGACAAGGTGTGCGTTAACTACATTTACACCATCTGAAATACCGCCTAATGACATTTTATGACTAATAATCTGTCTGTGTATTTGTTCTGTATTAGTGTCCGGAGCTGAAGTAGGTCATGCTACGCTTTCAGCATCACCATTAACAACCACGTCTTTCTTTACCTCCGTGTTCAGGGTTGCTTTGCTGTTCGCAGGCAAAGCGCTGCATTAAAGCTTTTATATTTTATACATACGGCTGTCTGAGGGGTAATGGAACCTGTTTGACATGCTTGGGTACAGACAGGAGAGAGGATCCTTTTGCCTACCTCAAGTTTCCCATGTTAACATAATGGAGAAGTTATGGTGGTTTGTGGTTTCTGGGAGATTTTTCCACATCAAATAATGTTACTGTAGTTCAACCATAGGAGCCACAAATTAACCATGGTTTTGCTAACCATAGTTTGACCATGACAATTGCAAAACTGTGCTTGTCCCAAAAAAAAAACAAACAACAACAACCAAAAAACTGGTTACTGAAAATACCCAAAACTGAAAATTGTGTTATTAATTACTCACCCTCATGCCGTTCCAAACACATAAGTTCATCTCCAGAAACGTGGTAAAACACTGGTTAATGTGACATCAGTGGATCAACTACAAGAATACTTTTTTGTGCAAATAAAATAAAAATAACATCATTTACGCTTCTCCCATGAATTATGCCATCTTAGAGAGTAATTTTAACACACCACATGCACAAGGTTTGATGTATTTGACGTAATCAGCCTTGTTTACATTCCGGTGAAAGCGCGCGCATGTACATAATCTGTGGCTGTTTACACCTATAAGAAAGTGAACGCCTACACAGTAACACATAAGTCATAGTAGAAGAATGGTTGAGTATATGATGTTATTTTTGTTGTTTTGGCACAAAAAAAAATTCATGAATCGTCACAAAACTGAAGTATAGCCACTGATCTCACATGGACCAATGTTTGTTGGATGTTGGATCATTGCCAGTTGTATTGCTGTATATGGAGGGACAAGATCGGTCTCTGATTTTATCAAAAATATCTTAATTTGTATTCCAAAGATGAACAAAGGTCTTATGGGTTTGGAATTACAGATTTTTTTGGGTGAACTAACCCTTTAAGGATATGTGTAAACTTACTTTCTTCCTTCCTTTCTTATTTATTATTGATTGTATAACAGTACAACCTTAAAAAATAAATAAATAAATAAAAGATTTGCAATAAATACTCTGAAAGCACTGATCTGAATCTAATGATTAGCAATCATGCTCCAAATTCTGATGTGATTAAAAAAAATTAATCATTCTAAATCAAATGATTCAAAACATTTCTTGATTCACTAATCATTTTTGGATGCAGTGCTTTAATTGATTTGGAGCTCAGTTTCAGCTATCACTACCTGTTTTTAAAGTAATGTCAAAATTGCTTTTTTTTAATCTTGTTTTTGCTAGTGTATCACTTGAACTGAATGGCCAAAGTCACCATCTTGAATTAGTCGGAGCGGTGGGTGACTCCTTCAATTGATTAGATTTGTTTGTTCCTCTCTTTTTCACATCTTTAGGCTTAGCTCACTCATTTTATGAGTTTAAATGAAATAAGCAAAAAAAAAAAAAACATAGGATGTTTACAATCAAGTTATCCATTCCGAAGACTCAACACAAATATACAAACATATTCAGATGAGCTAACCAGTTTAAGTTTGATATGTTGGTTTTGGAGTACCAAACAACAGGGTGTCATGCATGCGAGGTCAAAAACACTTATAATATGCATGTATTTTTACCTTATTTGTTCAAAGTAATGCTTCCAGACCCCTCCGGTGATTGGTCGATTTAGTTTAAAGCAGTGTTTGTGACCTTTTAAGGCTCCAAAAGCGGCACCTAGTGGCAAAGAATGAGCTCATTTTCTAAAACGTCTATTAGAGCGTATATTAGCCTAACACTGTTTGTTGTTTGCTTTTGAAATCTGATAGAGCATTCAGATCCAGAAATGGTGACGCACAATGTCAGGCTTAACAAGCGTATGATGTTATCATTATAGTTATGGTTTTAGCTATCATTCTTGTTGTGAATGGGCATTTAGTGGCTCAAGACAGGTAAATGTTCCCTCTAGCTTCTATCATCGCCATAAATGACTCCTCAGCCGTAATAACCTCAGTCAGTCGTTCCGGTCGTCTTTTGTTCGGCCCAGTATGAAGGTCACTTTCAGCTTCCCGTTTTTCCATGCTCCGTCAGAGGTGTGAAAGCCGCCGGCCACCCGACCGCCTTCAACCCACCCGGCGTGTCAGAGCGCGTTTCCCCACAGCGAGCGAAGAGCCTGGATCAGCACCCCGCAGGCACATCGGCTTGACGTGTGGCTCCAAGAGCGCCGTAATTAAGTCCGTCCTATGACAGGGCGAATGAGGTTGAAAAGCTTCAACCTGCCAGAGACTTCCAGCGCTTTTGAAATGGAAGCTCCGTTTAGCTTGCCGTGGCCCGATAGCTCATTATGAGCAATTTTGCAGAAGGTCGATGGATCCGAGGTGCAGTTAGATGCTACTCTGTATGATAAAGCTATATTTTTTTTTTATATATTGTGCAAAAACACTCCAAATTGGCCGCTGGCCCCTTGTCGTTGGAAAAGCATTGGTATAACCTCCAAAGAGCCTTTCATTTTAATTAAAAATGGGTTTTGGATGTAAGTTGATGATAACCAGCCAAAAATGTACTGGAATATTGATGGTTAGGCACCAAATGTCTTATGCAACATGTCAAACTTGTGCTATTTTTTGCTGTTCTACCAAGTATATGTCATATTCCACTGCTTTTTCTGTTTAAGATACTTCAGGAACTGCTGACAGTATGATGGACTGTGAAAAGCCCCTGTAGATCAATGTGTAGAGAGAGGGATTGTGGGATTGCATGTCTTTTCTTCAGGGCCGTGGTGAATATTCATTATCTGGTAAGTTTCTCCGCGTTCAGACTGACGGTTCTCGCTGATCTTTAGGCAACCTTGTAAACAATCTTCAAATCTTTTTGGGTGTAGGTGACTCTGTTATGGATCCAACATGTTATTTGACAGAGCGCTCTTCTGGCTTTGCACAATACGAGCTGTTCTGCATTCAGCAGTGGTTTCAGTAAGGGAAGGCACCTCTCGGGTTTTCAATGTAAATGGTTTCTCACGTTCTTTCGCACTTTTGCATTGATGGAAAGTCTGAAGTGCCTTTTTAGGAGTTCAAAACTTATGCACGCAGTAATGGATTATTTAAACGCAGCCTGGGGTGGTTTTATGAGGGCTTTGACATGAACAGACCAACTTCTTTCTTTTTTTCTTTCTTTCTTTCCTTTAGAGATTCAAACTCTGATAGAAATTCTGGATACACAAGTGCTTTTGACGCAATCGCAGATCTTAAAATAAACTGCACTGTCTCATTTTTAAGGCCTATAAACATGAAAACAAATATGTTTTCATCTAGATTCTGAAAAACTTCCTAAGTTATTGGAGTACATTTTTGTTATTGGAGTACAAGAAATTAATATTTGAGTCATTCCGTTTCAAAATGTTTAATTTATTTCAATACTGTTTCACAACAAATTCACACACATTTTATGAGTTTATACACAGGCAGCCCTTCGTACAAATTCTTATGAATCTTTAAAAAAAAATCAATTTACCTTTCGAAAATCTGTAGTTGAATTCCTACCAATTGGGCACCTATGCGATTTTTTGAAAACTTAAGTTAGGTCATACAGCGCTCAATAAGTGTCGAAGATTGGACAACATCCACCACTATTTGAATTCCATACAAGCTCTCTTAACGCATACTTACATCCATTTTCTGTTTTCATTTCCTCACTCCACACTTTTGTGTGGCTTGAAATTTTACACCTTCGGATGGAGGAATTGCCATTTAATTAGCATTACAATTGAATATTTTATGCCAGAATTATTTTTGATGACTTCCAAATTGATGTGAATGGTTGGATAAAGCGGTTGCCATGGAAACAGTGCCAGATGTTTATTTATGAAGTGGTCCTTCGCTTTAACCTGCTCATAATATCAGCATAACATAGCATGCTAATTCAGAGTTACGCATTCATTATGCAAAATCCACATCCGAACGTGCCACCAGTCGCTGCGCTCTGCTAAAATCAATGGGACTCATGGTTTTTATGCAGAGTAGCCATATATCACTCTCCAGCAGCAGCGTTCACACACATCCGTTCATTATGTAACACTACAAACACATTTAGTTCATTCATTCATTCAAATCAAACAGATATCCGCAGAAGTGTATGGATGAAGAGTCTCTCTGAGAATGGCCATAACCTTATAGTAGAGAGGGGCGGTGGTCAGCAGAGCTGATGTTATTGTAGAGCAGTTTGTGCTGATTACAAGAAAAATACAGGTTGGTCAATAATATGTTATAAGTAGCTGAAAAAAGCTCAAATATCAGAACATGTCCAAACATCTCAAGGGCCCCAAAATCCCCTCAGACCTCAGACGGTTAAAGGGACATGGTTTACTGTGAATAAAGCTGGTTTTAACAAGGTAAAAAGGGTGTTGTTTTATGTTTTATGTTATAGACCTTTCATTGAAAACCCTAAAGAATCATATCAACTTGAAAACGGGCATCCGATGAGTTTTAGAAATAGCCAACATATTTAGTTATTATTATTCTGTATGAGTGAAGCGTATCCTGTGCGTATTTTTGTGCGGTTCTCCCGTACATTCATTCATGACTGTTTTAAAGTGTTTTAAAGCCAGTCCTGATCACTGGCTGCGGAGTCCTGCTTCACTTGAGCTGTAAATTAGCTAATTACCTGCATAATTGGCCGAATTAAAGCTCCAATCAGTGACGCTTTTGCTGTCAGAGGTCCTCCAGGTAACTTAAATCAGCTGTCGCTCGAGACACTGAAAGGAAGACAAATTTGCCCAGCCGAGCGAGTAATGACCCGAGCCGCAACCGAGGAGGTCTGAGGAAAGCAAACAAAAGAGCCTCGATTAGTGCAAAGACCTCTTCATACGCTGCAGAAGAGCTTCGTTCTGGTGTTTTTCCTCTCAGACGCATCCGTCTGCTGCCTGCTGAGAGGGCGGCGGGATGAGTCAGGTCACCTGTGCTTCAGATCACTCTTCAAGTTATTTCATGTCTGAGTTTGTGCTCTTGAGTATTACAGATGTGCGCTTCAGCTTCCATGGACATTTCCAGTTTTTACATTTTAAATGACGAGGCGATGTGCACCAGATGTGCTCTTTAATTATTCAGTGAAAAAAAATCACCTCATGTGTTTTTGTTGTTGTTGTTGTGTTTTTTATGAATAATAAAGTAATGTAATTATTTTAGTATACAAGTAAAACTGATTTAATAAAAAAAATTATATTATAATAAAGCTTCATGGAAGAAACAAACAAAAAGTAATTTTATTATAATTATTAAAATATTAATAATAACCATCATAATAATAAAAAATCCTGATGCGTTTTATTATTAACCTACCTTTTTTGGATTTAATTTAATTGAATTTTTTTTTTCCAATGCAATAACTGACATTATTATTATTATTAATACACATCATTTTTCTTTTGTTGTAGTTTTGCTTTTTTTTTTTTTAAATGTTGACATTTATCTGTTTCTCCCACAATGGTGGTTTAATACTTCTACTACTTATAACCATAGTAATAATGCATATGAAATGAAAATGAAATCTACCAATAGGAACAATCAGCTGTTTGGAAAAATTAAGGAAGGTCAAAATAAATGCATATTGAGAGATGCCTGTAATTGGGGACTCCCAAAACCAAAATATGAATCTTTCATTACACATAATAAGGGCACTTTAATGTAAAATGATCAATAATCTAAAATCCAGCGGTTAGTGTAAGTTTGCATCGACTAGTGGTTAGTGGCTCAGCCCTCCTTTGGGCTTCATGTTCCAGTCTTATCTCGGGCTCTCAGAAAGTCCCCGCTGTCTGTGCGATTACTCATGAGTGCTCGCTTTAGACGGGATGTCACGCTAGCGTTTGTTACTGGCCAGCTGGACCCCTGAAACAATGGCTGCAGTGCTCCTTAGGGGCCCGGAGACGCCTCGAGCACGGCCCGCAGCGGCTTCTGCTGGCATCCAGACGGAGGGGACCGGAGCCTATCGGCAGAGACAGATATGTGGACATTTCCTACAGTCCCAACAAATACACTGAAGGTTAAGATAGACCTTAAAATAGTCTTCAGATGTCAGAAACTGATAGTTGTCATTTTTAACACTTGTGTTTTTTCTACACAAAAGTAGACATTTCTGTGTATTTTTTGTGTGTAATTGAATTTGCATCAAATCTTGTTTAAAGTTGTGCGTTGCCTTTGGCATCACTGGGAGCGAACATCATTGGTTATAGAGTGTTGAAACCAAAGTTTGCACAATGCTTCACATTGCCATTACATATCTAAATAAAATGCAAATGATTTTCAGAGATTTGCAGAAGGAAGACTTTTTGTATAATTTTTCACATTTTTAGGCTTAGTCTGTTCTTCAGTGTTGGGTCTACAGATAATTGGCATCATTTGGAAGCGCTTGGAAACAATTGTTATGTAATTAATATTGATTATAGTTATTTGTATTTTAAAAGATGTAATAAAAAAAATTGTCATTCATTATGATATATGCACTGTAGTTATTAATAATAACAATGCATGTTTTTTATTGTCATTTCAATATGAAAACTAAAAGACTTTGAAATCAGATGAGCCAATATTTTATTCATAATAGAACATAGAGAACATAACAAATGATTAAACTGAGAAATTACACGTTTTCACATTAAATTAGCTCATTTCGAAGTTAATGCCTGCTACAGGTCTCAAAAAAGTTGACACAGGGGAAACAAAGAGCTGAAAACGCAAGACATTTTGAAGAGATTCAGCTGGGAGAATATCTAGCCACTGACATCAGTTAATTGACATCCAGTCTTAAAGAGGCAGAGGCTCTCCAGTCTGTAAAGGAGCAGGGGCTGACTTACCCATTAGGCAAAGGTAAAAGTCAAAGCCAAGGGGCCCCCAGAATGCTTTTCATACACAAGATGCACATTAAGCGAGGACACGCGAACAGTTGCTATTTACGCTGTTTATTACCACGACAACCGTCTACGTGTCTGAGTCCTATAAAGGAGTGCATACAAAGATAGTGGAATACTTAAAAACTACGTTCCTCAATGTCAAATTGCAAAGGCTCATCATCTACAGTGCGTAACATTGTCAAAAGATTCAAAGAAACTGGAGAAATCTCTGTGCAAGGGGCCAGGCTGAACACCTTTGTTGGATGGTTGTGGTATTCAGGCCTTCAGATGACACTGCATCACTCATCACATGATTCTGTGATTAACATTTCTAAATGGGCCCAGAAATACTTCCAGAAACCGCTGTCAGTGAACACAATCCACTGCGCCATCTGCAGATGACAACTGACGCTTTATCATGCAAAAGAAAGCCATATGTGAACATGGTCCAGAAGCGCTGTCCTGTGGTCCTGGACTGTTTTAAAAGTGGAAAAGTGTTCTATGGTCAGACGAGTGCAAATTTGACTTTCTCTTTGGAAATCACAGTTGCTGTGACCTCCATGCTAAAGAGGAGGAGATCGTCCAAGGTGTTATCAGAGTTCAATTCAAAAACAGCATCTCTGATGGCATGGAGGTGTATAAGTGCATACGGTATGGGCAGCTTGCATGTTTTAGAAAGGCTCTATGAATGCTGAAATGTACTATACTGTATATAAAGGTCCCCTCCAGATGACGTGTATTTCAGGGAAGGTCTTGTGTATTTCAGCAGGACAATGCAAAACCACATACTTTAGTGATCACAACAGCATGACTTCTAGTAGAAGTCCAGAGCTGAACTGACCTTCTACAGTCCAGATTTTTCACCTATAGAGAACATATATCAAAGACAGAATTGAACAAGACAACCTCGAACTCTTCAGCAGCTGGAAACCTATATCAGTCAAGAATGGGACCAAATTCCAACACCAAAACTTCAGAAAAATTGTATGCACAGATGTCTATATACATTATTATCCATTTCGTATGTTCTATTATTGTTATATTTAACGTATTCTAAAATGACAATGACAACATTGTAATACATATGTATTTAATTTTATGCATTTCAGATTTAATAATAATACAATGTATTTGTAGCTTTTGTATTTTTTTGTAATACATTTTATTATTCTAAAATATGATGCATGTTATGTTGTTTTTGTTGTATTTTTAGATCATTTTTTGTCATTTTCCTCACTCTTGTACTCAGTTTGAAACAAGCTGATGTGACACATGGAAATGATTTTACACAAACTATTCCATTAACCTTATCCCCCCAAACTTGCTTATGGCACCTGGATCATATATTCGGCTCTTCATATCTGTACTCATTCTGTTGGAGTCCCAGAATATGATTGAAAATGCAGCGACTGAGCAGGTGTCTCCCGAAGACCTCTTCTGAATGTACTGGTTAAGTGGCTTTGCCAGGCATGACAGTGGCGGTTTTCCCGTCCTCTCGGCTGTAATGGATAATTCCCAACCTAGCGCTTTTTAATATTGCATTTCCGATATTAAACACTTCGTCAGCGCACTGCCTGGAGGAGAGACACTACTATGACAGATGATAAAATTTCCCACTCGTTAAAAATGCAGGAGACTGTGTCTAGAAATGCAAGGTGACGCGGGGACACGTCGTCCATCATCGCGGCCCGGTGTTCAGATTTGTCCACTAGTGTCCGGCTCTGGGGTTTGGGCTCTTGGCTTCTGGCTGAGGTCAGCACAAGCGGGACAGCAGTTATTGTTGGGCTGCTTCATTGTTTAGACGACTAATGAAAGAGTCCACTCAGCTGGAAGGAGCCGCTAATCAGGTGTGAACAGCTTCCGCTTTCTCTTCACTTTTTCACAGCTTTTCACAAAACAGGCCTTGGACACTTTAGTCGCACCTAAAAAAAGCTAGAGAACAGAACATCAAATGAAGTCCCTGTGAAAGTTATTATACACATTTGATAAATATATATGATTGCACTTTCCTTGTTGATTATTTCTAAAATCAAATGCATTATATTTAAGTAATACAATCTACATTAATACTACTCCTAATGATATTTAATAAACCATAATGCATATGTTGCTTTAGTAGTTTTAGGTTTAGCACTTTTCAAAATTGTATTTTTAGATTGATTTTAGTGTTTTGTTTATTTCAATTTAAGTTTCAATTTCAACTTTAATTCATCCAAATTCAATTAATAATAATAATGCCATTTAATAACATACAATGCATGTGTTTCTTTAGATATATTTTAGCTTATAGGCAAATTATTATTATTTCTACTATAGTAAAGTACATATATGTTGATACTATGTTATGTTTAAATTATTTTGTGTTTTTTTTTACTCATAAATAAATTCATTTTTTTTAATATTCTTAATTTTTCCATATAATTTAGAAAAATATAAATACTTTCAACAAAATTACTGCTTCTAAAAATAATGCGTATTTTGCTTTTGTAATTTGAGATATATTTTAGTATTTTAAAAATGCCATACTATTATTATTACATAAAATGACATGCATATTTTTTAGATTCATTTTAAATTTAAATCTAATTTTGAAATGTTTGTACCATTCTTAAAACTTGCTTTTTCTTGACGAGTCAATGGTACTTTATCAAAACTTTTGATAAGATTTTTAGAATGAAATAATGTCTTTTCTTCATGAGATTCACCCAAGGGGGCATATGTTTAGCTGGAAAGCTATTACAGACGTCATAATAAGTAGCGTGCTAGCTGAACAACCCACTCTACAGTCCATCATAATTAAAGTACAGTGAACACAATAAAAGCCACTTAAAGGCATTCACCTCTAAGACTGCGTCAAGCATGTGCTTTATATTTTTAGCTAAGTGCCCTAGTAATTTCTAGTTATACAATATACACACTTTCTTTGAGGACATATATATAATGTAAAACGAACGCACTCTCTGCCTCTGTATAACACTTCAAATGCTTTACCATAGGTGTCAAAGGTCAACTGACTCACTTATGGAGTGACGAGGCCTGCAGCCCAAACTTCCTCTCAGCCCCTTGGATCCTTCTCGATGTGTGCTTTTCTCGACTCCCACGACACAGACCATCATCTCCACTTCTGCTCTCTCTGACACGGCGGCGGGAAGCAGTGAGACAGCGAGTCATTAACAGGGACTGAGACACCTGTGTGGTGCCGCGTGGCCCTACGGCGCTAATTGGTGCAACAGCAAGTCATAAATTAGAGGGCAGGGTGAAGGTGTGAAGGACGGAATCAACAGCTCTGGCCTTTCGTGAGGAATTTCACGCCGCATGAACGTGCCAATCACTGGGCAGTACAGACGACTGCTCTGAAACAAGAAGTTATGACAGCCCAAACCTCCTCTTAGTCCCTTGGATCCTTCATTACATGTAAGATAGATGACAGATGGATGAGTAAAAGATGGGGGGGGTAGATGTATAGAAAGAAGAGTAAATAGATATGTAGATGGGTAGAAATATTGATGGATGAATGAATAAATAGATGATTAATAGATAAATTGATGGGTAGATGGATGGATAATAAGTAGAAGGATGGATGGATGGATGGATGGATGGAATAATGAATATGTAAATGAGTGAAAACATTAATAGAAAGATGGATAGATGGGTAAAAAGATGGGTGGGTGGATGGATAATGTACGGATGGATGGACATACAGTATGAATGATGGATAGATAAATGGATGGATAGATTGATGGGTCAAAAATCGGTGGTCAGAAGAGTAAACACAT
The DNA here is from genome assembly GCA_032359435.1 of Enteromius unitaeniatus. NCBI lineage: Eukaryota > Metazoa > Chordata > Actinopteri > Cypriniformes > Cyprinidae > Enteromius > Enteromius unitaeniatus. The sequence continues at coordinate 1,493,084 of JAUMHI010000068.1, read as the reverse complement.
ATGTAGATGGGAAACATTGATGGATGGATGGAAAGATGGATAGACAATTGATAGATAATGGATAGATGGATGGGTGGGTAGATGGATGAATAGAAGAGTAAAAAAAAATATATATATATATATATATATATATGTGTGTGTGTATATATATGCGTATATGATGGGTAGATGAATGGATGGACGAATGATATGGATGGATGGATGAAAATGGTTGAACTTGGGGGGTAGAAACATTGTTAGATGGATAGACAAATTATAGACAGATAAATTGATGAATGACAGACACTTGATAAAGGGGTAGAAAGATGAGTGGGTAGATGGATGGATGGAGGGATGATAGACTGATTAGTAGATGGATGGATGCTGGATGGATAGGTATTAACTATATCTATGGTCAATAGATATCTAGATGAGAAGAAAGAATGATACATGGATAGATGACAGACTGATGAGTTGATAGAATAATATTGATAAAATAAAGATGAAAAACAGAGATAGATAGATAGATAGATTAACATTAGAAGCAATGTTAAATTGATTTGTAGATATGTAGACGGTAGAAACAGAAAGATGAATGGATGGATGGATAGACAGAATGATGGATGGATGGATAGAGATGTGTGTACTGTAGATACATGCCAAAGGCAGGAATAGACTCATCAGTGTGTTCTTCTCAGAGTCAAGTGATAATAATCTCAGAAGGCCTTGCCTTCTCTCCGGCTGGTTTTGAATACTGTGAAACTACACACGTGCATGTTAGCAGCACTCAAGGGTCATTAGAGACGCGGCGTCCTCAATCAAACCCACGACCCAGTAACACAGCCAGAGAACAACTAATGATGCTGTTCACACAATGTCTCCACAACTACTTTTACCAAGGTTTCTATAACCCGCAGAGGAAAATGTCATGCTAATAATATTTCACCTGATATAGTATTGTGCAGTAAAGCCACAGAGACCATGCTGAATTTACCACGCTTGTGACTGCAACTTTATTAGAATGGTTAAAATGTAATTATTAATATTAATAAAAATTATTATTATACTATAATTTGTCATTAATTGAATCAGAGGTTCCAAAAATGATCAGTTTGACTTAGTTTCTTTCAACAACACACGAAAGCATTGTGATATAAAAGATGCTGTTTGGAGATTAAGACGACCAATTAGAATCCATTACCCGAAACAATGCGTGGTGTCAAGCGCTCGGCAATTAGTAATTAAATCTGAGCTATTCTGGACGAATGCCTGCTGAGGAATCATGCAAATGGTTTTCTTCATTAATATTGCAAATTATCCCTGAGGTGCGTCATTTTGCTCGTGCGAACGCCCCAACTGGAGAATTTTAGTGGTGTGTGTTTGCGCAATAAATCGATTTTAGAGTTGCATCGCCTCTTTAAAGGAGATGTTTGTTTCTTTGACAGATGTGGAGGAATGCAGCATTCCATCACTTGCTCATCATGCTCTGCAGTGAATGGTTGCCATGAAATTGAGAGTCCAAACATCACAATAATCCACAATTAATATATTTTAGCTAAAATGCAAGTATTCAATAATCCATAATCATGCTACTGGAGTGGTGGGGATTACTTGTTATTATTATTGGAATTTTGTAATCAGTTATTTGGACTCTCATTCTGACGGCGCCCATTCACTGCATTGTTAAGCAAACGATGCAATGCCGCATTTCTCCAAATCTGAGGAAGAAACAAATTCATCTGCAATTTGGATGGCCGGAAGATGAGCACATTTTGATTTCTGGATGAACTTTTCCTTTCAGTCCTAAAGCACTGCAAAAAAAAGAAAAGTGATTTTCCCTGCTGGTTTTATACGAAGGCCACTACTCGCTAAGCCCTACAGGAAATCAAATCTGTCTAATCTCAAGTCCTCCACCCCATCCCTTTCCACCAGCTGTATTTGTCTCTCTTATCACCTCAGAGTCAATTACCAGATCAAACGGGTCGGTTAGGTACAGCTGTCAGAGGCGGACATGAGCTTTGGATCTGATACGAGATTCCATCAGTTATTCCGCAGGTCAAACTGGAGGCCGTGCATCTTCTGTCAGCTACAGCTAATGCTCTACTAATTATTCCTAGATACCGGAACTCGAAACGGCTGAATACATGGAAAAATTCAGCCAATAGTTATTTTTTGGAAGCCATTTTTAGCATAATGGCTTCAGGGTTGAAGGCTCTTGATAGGTAATGACCTCTTCTACCACTTTAGAAACAAACTGATATTCTATTTGTAGATACTTTCATCCTTTTTTCCATCAATCTCTTGCAATTGCATTTTTTGAAGAGCTGGATGTGAGTCATATACAGTGCAAAAAGAGTCACAGGACCTTAGATCTTGTCTGCTAGGACTTAAAAGGCATCTGTAGACCCTTGAGAAACTTCCTAAATCCGTCAAATCAATGTGTATTTAAAGGTTTTACAGATTTTATGTATATACATATGATCTTGATCTTTTGCAACTTTTTTTGAGGTTTAGTAGAAGGTTGGAAAACGTGTTTATATTTACTGTTGCTTGGCAAAATTCCAGTTTTGCGCAGATTTTACAATAGATTGCAAATTTTAATTAGCAAATGTGGTAACACCTTTACAGAAAATGATAGAGTCTGATATAAATGCTGCCTAATTGCCACAATATGAACATAAAACATGTTGAAGTTTTCAATTAGATTGATGTATGTTTTGTAATATATTGCATTACCAATTTTACAAGCACTATTTCTGTTTACAGATTCAGAGATTATCCACTTGAACAAAGTCAAACTACCTAGCAACCATCTATAACACCTTCGCGACCAAATAGCTTCGTCCTGGCAATTATTACAACATCAAAACATCATAGCACAGAGCTTTCCATCTTAAAAATGTCGCAGTCTAGTTCAAGTCTGTGAAGTTGTCTAATTTAGCCGCACCATGTGCGGAAACACTGGAACTGGGGAGATTCTGTGAAGAGATTTTGCGTTAGCTAACCCCTCCAGTGAAAATCTTAGAACACGGTTGCTTTGAAGAGAGAGAGAATGAAGCTCTGGCTGCTGTCTGATCTCGATGTGATTTTCTCTCTCTTTCTCCCGCACTGACCGCGTCCTCCGCTCGTGAACGTGAAAGGCGCATTCATGCATTTTAGTCATTCTTGTGGCATAGGGCTTCGTGGCCTTGCAGTTTTAATACAAAGAATACAAAGAACGTAAAGAAAACTTTAACCTACATCAATTACACAGATCCAGACGAAGTGCATTTACTGAAATGCGGCAACATTTATCATATGTAGCCAGTTCACACCAAAGACTAATTCTAGTTTTATAACTACTGAGTATTCTCGAATCCCTTTCAAACTTTTTTTTTTTTTACAGCTGATAAACCACTGAACTAATGAGAATTCACCTGAGTAAAAAGAGCATGAATATTTAAAGACAGAGTCTATGATGTTTCAAAAATACTTTAGAAAACTGAGTTGGGGCAAGAACAAAAAACAAACGTGTAGCCAATCAGCAGTAAGGAGTGTGTCTATTCTTGCTGTGGAGAGGGATATTAGCCCAGTCCTTCATTGACAATGGTTACTGTACTTTTTTTTGTCTAGCTTACACAAAAAAGTAAAAAAGTAAATA
>JAUMHI010000068.1:1472217-1486806 GCA_032359435.1 Enteromius unitaeniatus | reverse complement strand
ATTAGTCAAGTTCTAGTTTCACCTGACTGTCAATTGCTGTAATAAATTGTAATCAAATGTTCCAAGGATTCACCTACTGTATGCTAATCATGGTATTATGGTCTTGAATAATTTTGACAATTGAACAGACTATTGTGCATGTAATGACTTGACTTAAACAATGAAATGACGCTGACACATTTTGGAGAGAACAACCATTAGACTGAGAACTAACAATCAGTTTAGATCAACAAGATCTATTCACTTGGTAATTGTGCTAAATGTAGGCTATCTGTACTTAATCATTTGCAAAGATGTACTTAGACATTTGCAATTTGATAAAATGAATGAGAAATTCAATTCTGTTGTGAACAATTGCCAAGTGGTTTGGAGGTTTGTCCATGTTGTTTTGAGAATGTAATTTCTGTTTCAAGAAATGAGCCAAACCAATGGAGAAAAACTGTAATACACATTGCTTGCACTTATTGATGACATCATACCGTTGGCTGGTTGGCACAGCAGAATCTGTAATAATTGTTGCCTGCTTTATGGCAGGCATGTGAGGGGCGGAGCTATCAATAAAGGGGCGAGACCCTTTTGGTGTAGGGGCGTGTTTGTTTTGGTGATTTTGAATGTTCACACTGACTATCAGAAATCATAGACTGCCTTTAAATTGAACTGCAAAGTGCATTTACTAAAACATAGTTTAATTTGGACAACCTTATTAGCTTTAGTCAAATTTGCTCTTGACGCAAAGATTGTAAGCATCAAAGGCAATCCCAGAAATGATCTCTGGGTCGAAACCACACAAAATAGTGGAAGAGGTCGGAGCTATGTTCACAATTTGCACAATTTTATCAAATATTAGGGCTGGGTATTGTTCAAAAAATTCTGATACCGATACCTCGAGTTCGAGACTGGTTCCTGAACAATACCTTTTTAGATACCAATTTTATTAAATCAGTTAAAAGTCTGCTATTAAATCAATAAAGTCTGCTATTTCCTGAAGCATACAAGGTATTCCTTCTACTTGTTTGGTTCTGAAATATTTCATTGTCTAGCCATGGATCTTTATCTGGTTTAAGACAATGATTCGTAAAACAATGATGCAAAATTCATAAAAATTTATCAATATAAGGGTGTTAGACTCTACATTAATTTAAGTACAAAAAAGTACATTGAAGTGAAGCACACATGATCAGAAGACAATGAAGTTTTAATACTTCATTCCCTAGAGTGATGGTGTTAAATGGGGCCGTGTATCTCACCACACAAGGTTAATTTTAATTTTCAGCATATATTTAAATGCATGGACAGAATTGGAGAGAGAACTCGTAAAACTAGGTGTTTTAGAGAATTTCTTTTTTTCCATTCTCGTTCTTCATTATCCTCCACCTGTGTGTGACTTTTGATTGAGGTGATGAGCCTGAACGGGGGAATATTCTCTCACTCGCTCGTTTGCCATTCATTTTGTAATTCCTCTCTGTCGCTACACTTTTCATGGCATTCAGCTCCACTGTTATTGAAGCTACAATAATTCTATTACGGAGACAAAAGCCAGAGATCCGTCAGGAAGGCAGTGAAGTGGATTGTGCTGAGGTCTGAATGAGAATAGAGAGAACGTCATCTTCTTTCTTTATATAGTGGCATATTGTGTGACTAACACTATTTATTGTAGATTAAATGTGTAGTACAGAAAAGCAAGTACGAAATGTGTAAAAAGAGGGTGTTTATGGGCGATTCTTCACTTTTTCAAACCGTTTTTCAGGAGTTTGAAGCATGCGTCTTGGAATGCGGATCTATTCACGGCCTTGACTTTGAATGGGTTTCTTTTATATTATGTGTGACGACAATGACATTTCTCTCACTTTATTTGGAAAAGCTGGATAAAACTTGATAAGCTGGATAATCACTTTTTCAAAGTTTTTTTTCCAGGTCGTTCCAAACCTGTGAGACCTTCATTCATCTTCGAAACACAAATGAAGATATTTCTGATGATGTCAGAGAGCCATCTGACCCTCCATAGACAGCAACACAACTGAAATGATCCCAGATCCAGAAATGTAGTAAAAACATCGACATCGACGCTACGAGAATACTTTTTTTTAAGAAAATAAAAATAACATAATTTACTTTTCTCCTGTGACCTAAATAGTCAAGCAAATATATACAACAATTTATTATATAACAAATTATTCGCTTTAATATATATATATATATAATGAGTTTAAGATTCACTTCTCATTCCATCATAACCAAATGTAAACTTCTGTGGACAAACTTAATTGCTTTCTGAAACAATCATCAATCAATTTATATAAATGTATACATACTAAATAATTGAAATATATATTTTAGGGAAAGAAATGTTGTTTCGTTTAAATTTTTGGTGTGATTCATTTGCTATAAAGTACACAAAATTGTATATGGATGTTTAAATATTACTTCAGATAGTATTTGATAATATTTTATTTAAGTCAAAAGGGAGTTAAGTTCCGCTAACTGTATCAGTATCAGCCTTATATTTATTTATTTTGTGATAAATACACAGAACTGTATACTGTAGATTTTAATTGCTTTCATTAAAACATAAATACAATATAGTGCTTATCAAACCACTGGTTAACATAAGTTCAGACTCTTCACTGCAGACCCCCTGCTGTACTGTAAACGGACCCTGCTTAAAAACCTCATCAAAGGTCTTATCAAAGTAGCTCATGCGGTCGCAGTAAAGCTGGACGCCGTGTGGTAAGTGAGCGAAACGCTCTGAAATGAAATGTTACACAATCGTCCTCTGAACTCTGATCTAATGTGTTTTTCCAGTTTGTAAAGTAGATACAGCAGTAATATAAGCTGCTTTAACTGATATTTGCACAAGCTCTCGATTTCCTTGAAGCTTCATTTAAGCCGACGACTGTACTCTGAGGTTTATATTGCATGTTGGCATGGTAAAGGTCAGACCTTGATAGCTTGGTGAAAATGGGATAATTTCACTGAATACGCTTGATATTCAAGTGCTCTGTATCTAAATATGATGCTGAATAATAATAATAATCACCAAATTTACACATTTACTGAAGGGGTTGCTAATATTAGTCTGTGAAAAACTTGCCATTGCAGTGCTAGGGTGTTCCGGGTGGTACTGAGGTGTTTTGGGTAGTTACTAGGGTGTTATGGGTGATCATTCACTACAGTAGGTGATTTCTGGTTAATTAGGGTTTTGGGGTGGTTATTAGGGCATTTCTTGGTGTTACTACAGTAAGTAGTTACAATGGTACTCTGGGCAGTTACTAGGGTGCTCTGAGTGGTTTCTAGGGTGTGGGCTATTACTTTAGCTCTGGATGGTTACTATGGAGTGTTTTCTAAGGTGTTATGGATGATGACTAGAATAGGTGATTTCTGGTTAGTTACTAGGGTGGTTATTGGGGTATTTCTAGTTGATTTTGGGAAGTGAACTTGTTAAGTAGTTGCTAGGGTGTTCTAGGTGGTTAATAGGGTCCTTGGGGTGATTACTACAGTGGCTGGTTTCCAAATTGGTTACTAGGGTGTTCAGGGTGATCACTACAGTAGGGTGTGTCTAATAAGTTACTAGGATGTACTAGCTGATTACTAGGGTGTTTTGAGGGTGTTCTAGTTAGGTCTTTAGGGTGATCACTACAGTAGGGGGAGTCTGGTTAGTTACTAAGGTGTTCTGAATGGTTTCTAGTGTGTTTATATGGTGTGGTGGGTGGTTAACTAGGGTTTTTAAGGTGCTCACTACAGTAGGTGGCTTATGGTTAATTGTTAAGTTTTTTTGGGTGGTTACTAGGGCATTTCTAGAGTGTTATGTGTGGTAACTACAGCGGTTTTGGCAATTACTACAGTAAGTAGTTGCTAGGGTGTTTTGAGTGGTTACTGTTTTGGTTGGTTTCTTTGGTGTTTTGGGTTACCACTACAGCAGGTGGTTTTTGGTTAGTTACTAGGGTGCTCTGAGTAATTTCTAGGGTGTTGTTGGGTGGTTACTCTTGTGTTTTGCAGTTAATGTTAGAATGTTTCTAACTTCTTCTCGGTCAATATTAGGATTAGGTTGCTTAGGTTTTAGGGTGGCTAGTAAGAAGTTTCTAGGGTGGTTTCTAGTTCTTCTTGGCCATTTCTAGAGTTTAGGAAGCTGGCGTGTTTTAGGTGGTTTCTATGGCTTTCTGGGCACTTTCTGGGGTGTTCTGGGTTACTAAATGGTCAAATCATCTTTCTCAAATCCCTGCAATGTTCCAGATATGGATTGTCTTTATCTTTTCATGAGTCTATAAGATTTTCTATAAGATTTTTCACCCCTTTATTACATGTTTCATAAAAGCTTTAAAATGTATGCTTTGGAAAGTAAAAACAATTTAATAGCCTCATGATTTCAGGCGTCATGCATCTCTGTAGCACAATCTGTGCAGGACGAATTCGGCTGCAAAATGTGAGATTCGCTATGAGCAATAGTAGTAGCAGTGATTAGCAAACTTAATTCGAGTTAATCATGCAGTTTTCTTTTGGCATCAGCACTTTAAATTTAAGTGACTGTTTTTCTGTTTTGTTTTGTTTTCATCTGTTTATTATTTTTGAGTCAAATTGTTGGTTGTTTAAAACAGTTAGCGCCTGACAACCTCACAAAGCGCCAAATAATCACTCCTGACTTTTCAATGCTGCTCGCTGTCGGTCTTTATTAGTGATTCCCTCAGCTGAAACTACCCAAATTACACATAATGAAATCCAATTAACATTTGGAGTCAGCAATTAAGTTGCCTTCCAGAAGCCTGATGTGAAAGAGGAGCTCATGCGGCTGGACGCTTAGCATTAGCGTTAGCGGTGTTTCTGCAAGCCTGCGTCCAAATGTTTACAATCCAATTAATGGCTTCATCCGTCCTCTCAGTCTGATCTAAATGCCACATTCACTGAGGATGTGATGTAAATCCTGAGAAAAAGTTTAATATTTCCTCCCGTTTAAAAGCATCAATTTGCTCTGAAATTACGTTTTTTTCTTTTGTCTTTATTTGGTTACTTTCATGATCTGTTCCAGACCTTTTGTTTTTATTCTGTACAACACATGAAGAGAAATTTATGCAGCCTTGGTCTGTCAAGCCCTAAAAAGAACAAGAAATTTATGGCTTCAGAATACGTGACAAATAGTACACAGGTAGTATTGACCACTTTTTTTTGGCTCTTTTTGAAATTTGTCAGATGTTCAAACAATGAACTTTCAAATAAAATAGTGATAATAGTGTGATATATATATATATGTATACATTATTATTGTTATTATTATATTTTCTGTTTTTTACATTTGATGAAGTTGAATAACTGATTTTATGAAATATTTTTCTAAAAATTAATTTAATAAATAGGTTAAAATATAAAATTAAAAACAAGCATTTTTTATTTCTTTATTCATAAAATATATATTGTTAAAATCCATTTAAAATTTGTATTTTATTTTATATTAACTCTTAAACGTTTTCATTTATTTATTGTTTAATTTATTTTATTGTTTATTTATACACAGACTTATATTTATTGATTATTTATTTTTCATTGATTTATTATATCTTATTTAGTCACTTTTTATAAAATATTTAAAATAAAATTTATTTCCTTTGTTTCAACTTAAATGTTTTCATAAATAATTGGCCATCCATAAAGAACACACTGGTCTCGTTTGCATTTTTATTTTATTTAATTTAAATTGACATGGAATCAAAATCATGTTGCTTATGGTGTCAGGCACTAAAAAAACAGGAAGATGCATAGAAATGGCCAAAGACGTCCATATAGTGCATATTTAATAATTAAAATATCGTGTGTAAAGAGTTATCGAGTAAAAAAAAGTCAATTGAAGTCATAGTCATTTGAATCATTCTAAGGTGAATGGAATTTTCAGCCTGTTTTGTAACGTTGTGTCTCAGGGAGCTTATACACATGATGGACAGCATCTAATGTCACTCTCTTGTAAAGGGCCGAGCCCTTCCCTTCATGGCTTTTAAAGTGCATTAGACCATCATCCCTGATCCTGCTCTCTTTTTTCGTCCGTCTGAGACAGGAAGCTCGGCGTGGGTTAAAAGGCTTGTGCCCCTCTATCAGTCCTTTTTTGTCGAGAGGCTTGGCAGGAAAAAAGGGTTTGATGTAGTGACTCGAGAGCAATTCTCTGAGTCTTGAAATCAGCGCAGCCCATCTGATCTCCTGAGCCCCGCCGGCAACGCCAGCGACCAATCAGGAGTTAGTATCAGCGTGGACACGACAGCACCTGACCTCCTGTCTCAAAACACTGTCGTTCCTCTGGATTTGTGTTGATAAATAAAGCCAGGGAGAGAGGTGGGGGGTGGGCGGCATTACCAGGAATGAGAAAACGCTCTTTTTAGTTTGACGGAGGTCAGATCTGGCCAGTGTCCCGGGCTTCTTACTTCAGCAGGTATCAGCTCCATCTGGCTGATTCGTTTCTGATCGTATCTACCCTAAAGGAACTGGTTTATTTCCAGAATACATCAGGACAGCAGAGATGGCTGTAGATAAGGAGCTGTGAGGACCGTCTGGGGCTAATCAAAGCTCTGCAGATCAATGGGCGGGGCTTGAGGGTGACGGCCAGCACTGAAGACCAATCAGAACCTTATTGCCCTTACAAAAACAACATATTGGTGATTTACTGTAGTGTCTGGTCCTTCTATCTGTGAATTTAGACTGCAAACTTACAATTAAGAAAAAAAACATACTTAGTAGTATTAGTATTGCTAATATTACTATTTATAGTTTTTGTTTTAATTTGGCTTTATTTCATTATTTTTTAGCTTATTATTAACATTAAAATGAATAATATTAATTATTATTATTGTCCTCTGAGGTCCCATTAAACTCATAATTTAACTCCTCAAAACAGAATCTCAAAATGTCAAAATGAGTTAATAATGCAAAAATAGCAACAACAATTTGTGTTTTTAAAAAATATATATATTTGATTTGTTGTTTTAGATGATTGTTTTTTATTAAACTATAGATTTATTATTATCTAATGTTGCTTTAACTTTATATGGATTTTGTCTGAGCTCATTCTTGTTATTATTATAATTCAGCTTTTAAGCTTTTAAACTCTTCAGATTAAATATTTGTTTTTTATTTTATAATATATCATTATTAAATGACTAATTATTATGATCTCACTATAACAAAGTTTTTGATTCATTTAGTTTGCCATAATTATTATTATTTCAGTCCTCTAATTTCAAATGACCTATTTACCTCAGGGAAAATTAATATTAGCAAGCGATGCCTTAAAGTAAATGAACAGATTTCATTATAATACACACAGTGGGTTTTGGCGAGACTGATATTAATGACATTATAAATGAGTTGGATACAACTGGAATATTTGAGAAGTAAAATTACAGGCAAAGATAATTAGATTTTTTCTCCAATGCATAAACAAGATGAATTAATGACAGATAAGTAGGTTTTAACTTAACAAATTTGATCAAAGCTAAAATTCATCAGTTCGTCAACAAATCCCTGTGAAAATCACAGTGCAGCTTTCTCTGCTTCAAAAGCGTCGTCTGAATGAATCTCTCAGTTTCTTCATCTGAAACACTTTCAGAAACGAGAGCGTTCTGTCATTAGCCCTCATTAATATTCAACGAGCGCACTTATCTCAGATGAACGCAGATGACGGATCTATCAGAAAGTCATAACGAATGATAAATCGTGCTGTTGTCCTTCGTTTCTGCATGTTGCGCAGTTTAATTAGTCTGATTTGGGAGCAGAAGAAAATGAATAAAGATGATCGCTGAAGTTACGTTGAAGCTCGGCGCTGGAGGGGCCACTGGTGGAACTGAGACATACTGACATTTTTAGCTGTGTAATTATTGTAATTAATGCTAGATGATGACCTGTTCGGACGGGCTTTGAGGCGTGAGAGATTAAAATGACTTAGTCACCAAAATACTGGAGTTTTCAGTCTGTCAGATTGAACTACTTGTAGTAAAGTGTCGCCTGATTAATGTTGCGGACTGAATGAATTACATGACGTGAAATGCAGGAAGAGTGTCTAGCTCAAATGAAATGAAAGCCCTCTTGAGACAGCCGGTTGTTTAATTTGAAATCATGCTGCTTATTTCTTTTGGCATATTTTAAATCCTTTATGAAGCCTGACGCAAAGTTTACAGCACGAACATTCTTCGAAGCGTCTCTTTTCGTGTGAGTCACGCGCATTCGGAACGACGTGAGTGCAAGTAAACCGTGACAGGATTTTCATTTCGCATGAACGATTCTAAGGAAAAATGACTTTAAAGTCTTCAATTTTGCAGAATAATACCGCTCATAACATCGTTCTCGCCCCACATGCGCTTCAAACAAATGCGGTTTCGGGTAGCCGAGAAGCATTTGCCGCAGCCTCCTAACAAAGACGGATGTCTCTCGTTCAGAGGAGCTGATGGAGGGCCTGTCATATGAAGTGAGATCACGGAGGTCTGTTGGCGCACCAGCAGGGGAGCGTATTTTTTAATAAAGGAAGAGTGTGTGTTCCTCGAGTGTGTGTTTCCCGGTCTGACAGGCACATGCGCCACGCTGAGCCTGTGCGCCGCAGTCTGTTGCGTGGGCTCCTTTCTCAATGAGAGCGAACAGGCCTGCTCTATTTGCTGTCCATCTCTCGTCCGCTCTTTGTCATCAGCATCCTGAGTTTATTTCCTAGAGGTACTTCTTTTGAAGCACTGAAAATTCAATTACAGGGTAATCCTTTGATTTGCGTAGCATCTGGGCCCCCGGATCTCCGAAAAGGCTTGGCAAGAAAATAAGAAAAGGGGATTCGCAACCTCCAAAATATGACTAATTAAATGCCAGTTTATTAGCAATTTCGAATCTGTGGCTTTCCAAGCTAAGTTACTCAGAATATAATATATAGCCATGCATATCAGAAAAGTAGTTAGGTACACAACAGATTGATAAAAAAAAGTAGCTAACTACATTAGAATTATCACAAAAAAAACACTTGGATCAAAAGAGAGTACCTGGCACAGTTTAACGCAAATGAAAATGTAGCGGTAGCTACAAAAAAGGTGCAAAATGTCATTTACAATTAAGTTAGAGTATACGATTGAACTGGCTCACTAAAACAAATCAGAGCACTATTAGAATTAGAGACACGCTTTTTTGTTGTGTACTTGTTAGCCAGTTGCGCAAAAACAAAGGTGGTCCACAAATGTGAGAAATGTTGCTAGGTTAATAGCATGACTCCTTTTAGTAAGTTCAACTAAGGCCTAGTTAAAATGTTGCAAAGATTTCTAACATGTTATGTTTAGCTACTGAAAAATCGACGCTAAAAGATTGCATTTAAGCTACTGCGAATGCGTCTAGGTTATTAGCATGGCTTCTTCTCAACATGGCTGTTTACTTTTAGCTAAAAGCTAGTTAAAAAGAAAAATGCTACATGCATGCTAATGTTTGGCCACTCACTGAAAAAGCTGTATGTAGATAGTCTGTAGTTACACTGAGAAATGTAGAGAAGTTATTAGCATGACTTCTTAACTTGCGGTTCACTTCCACCTAAGAGCTGAGACAGAAAATGCTAACATGTTAAGACGTTACAAAGCTACTCAATGGAAAATCTAAGATGTTTTTCGACAAATAAATTAGATTACTAAGAAATGAGTTATTAGCATGGCATATCTATTCACTTACTTACAGCTAATTACAAAGAAAAGCACTGCAGAGAAAGAATGCAAGCATGCTAAGCCTCTCGCTGATATCAAGTTTTTTGGTTATTGCAAGACATTTGGTTTGTAGATTGTGTGATTATCAGTTGTATTTGCTGACAATTAGCAATTTTGCTAATGATATCTACATAGAGGATTCCTGCACCTTTCTCTGAGATGTGCAACAGTCCAGAGACATAAGTGGTGTATGCTTACGTTCTGAAATTAGCGCACAGGGTTTGCGCAACGATCAAGGTCAAGCCAAGTGGAGTGTTTGTTTTGAGAGTTGTTTGTCAGGGTGGCGGAGGAGACCCATGTCGGGACGTGTGATGCTGGAGGTGGTGGGAGGGGGAGACCTGTTTTGACGGATATAGAAAGCATGCTAGTCCCACAGCAATTAGCTGCTTCTCCGCTAGAGCCGAGCTGTCAGGCTGATGGAGTCTCTCTGGCCTCAGCTGTCAAGACGTCCTGAAGGAGTCCAAACAAATGCTTCCATCCATGTGTTTGCTTTGTGTTTGACCTGCTCTCTGGCTCCTCTTAACTGGATTGTAGTGAAATTGAAGCGTGCCTCTCTACGTTTAGCCACTGTTCTTTTGTAGAGACTTTTGCAGTGTTTTTATTTTCTTGAAGTCTGCTTAAAAAAATCAATCAGGTTTTAAAATATTAACATTTAGGGGGCTCTTTACACCCTGGCCTCTTCATGCATTTGAAGACCAGGTCTAAATGCCCTCTGAAATGCTTTTGAGATGCATTTAAATCCGATTGCTCAAACCACTTCAGGAGGTGGTCTGGGCGGCATTCATCATCTTTATTAAAATTGGTGGGATTACCTGTCTTTCAATGCTGATGCCGCACTCTCTCCTGTTGCAGTCTTTGAAATTAGCTGATGATGAAGCGCTTATTTGATGCTTTCACTGATATGAACACTGTTACATTTGCATATAGAGCAGGAACTGAATATCAGACTTGTATCAGTTTTTCGACAAAATATTTAATGTATTTGTTCAATTGTAAATGGAAACGTTTTTTAACAAATCAGATGTATATCCAATCTAACACTTATAATAATAATAATTGTTTTTTTATGATTAGTTAACAATTAGATTAGATATCCATACTGTATCATTATAGATGTATATAATTGAAATATATAAGTTAACTAAATATTGATTTTGTGTTGAGTATATTTTCTTTGCTTTTGGGAAATTAGTTATTTATTTATTATGAATTAGTTTTTTATTACAATTTCCCCTAAATTACTCATTATAACAATTTCTTAAACATTATATATATATATATATATATATATATATCAGTAAAATTTATTTTATTAATTTTATTTTGATGTAAAATAATGTGACAATTTTAGATATTATTATTTTTCAAATATATTAGATTATTGAACAAAATAATGTATATGTACCATAGATTTTATATACAAATATTTTTGACAATATGATTTTACTGCGATAGAATCACATTAAATTATAAATAATGTAAATAAAACATGCCGTTTCGGTCTCGCCAGCACAAACTGGTCTTTTTTTTTTCTTGCAGAAGCATCAGCTAAATCTAGCCTGCCATATTAACTGGCCGAGAGGACAAGTGAAGCACTTAATCTGCCATCCTAAATCGCGTGCAGACGAGCGGATGGGTACCAGACTCCTGCCCGGAGCACATGAGGGCGGAACGGGGCGTTCCTGGTGTCCGGCAGCGGTCGATACTCACGCCAGGAGGACTGAGGGGTGACGCCACAGGCCATCCTCCATTATGTGTGAATGTTTGCAGCTGACCGACACAGACCACTGCGGCTCTTTGAGCTGTAGGTGTACTGATCTTTTGTGAGGACATGGTGTTAAACAGGAGTGCGATGAAGCATGACGACTGCCAAGAGATGTCTGGATCTCTGCTTTTGTGTGCTTTAAGTATAAATGTGACTCCCTGTAGCAGAACATGATCTGGGCACGATGCACTGTACAACTGAATATATATTAGGTTCAATTTGTGCAGAATATCACATTTGTATATACTTTACAAGAAAATTGCATTTTCAGTACACCAAAGTAAAAATAGACATTAATATATTTTGCATACAGAAAATGAAGCCGTGTTTGGTAATACATTTTTATTTATCATTATTTTCATGATTTTTTTGTCTATTTTGTATTATTTAAACAGGTTAAAATATTTTTTATTTTGTTGTACATTTTTTAAAGATAAGAAACTTTTAACAATTAATTTTATTACAAAAAACGGGACAAGACTATTTTAGGACTATTTTCCATAAAACTGTAACATTGCACTATAACATTATTTGCATGTACAGAAAAAGTAAATGTACTATATTTACATAAATAATACTACAGTGCAGGACATAGTTATACAAAATATTACATATTTTTCCATCCAAACAAATATTACTATACAATATTTATGTTACTATTTTAAGTATTTTATGCAGTTGATATTGATGCAAATTTATGCAAAACATTGCATTCATAAAATTAGTATTTATTTGTTTTTAAATCAAATTAATTTGTAATACAAAAATTATCAATTCATAACAATTATTGCTTTATTGATGTTATTTAAATGTTTATTATATTATTCTATTTTTCCCACATTTCTTCGTGAACATTCACATTATTGTCCTCTTCCAAACATCCATTCAATGCCATCCTTCCACTATCCCGCCTTCATTTTTCTTATATTGTCATTTTTAACCAGAGCTTAAGTTGACATATCTATTTATTGATGGGTTTAGTAGTGTAGAGTGCTGTGTAGTTGGAGCTGTTTATGTATCGACCCGTCTGTTATGTGGCTCTCTGAAGCCTCTGCGCTCTTATCAGCATAGCAACGGTGCGTTAGATAAGCGGCTATCTGATATATCGCACACCGTCCCAACAGCATCCTCTGTGCTGTGCAAAATCGATGTCCGATGCCGCTCCGAAGATACTCGTCATGTGAAGACAACCATTTGCAAAACCGGTTGAGCTAAAAGAAGACAGGAAGTTGTAAATGACGGCCATTTTGAAAGCTTAAAAAATAGTTTAGCGATAAAAACACAATTATTGACATTTCCGCAAACTTTTGACCATGACATTGCAAAAACATTCTCACAAGTTTTTCAAAAGAAGCGTTTTGCAAAAGAAATTCTTTTGTTAGTATATAGTATATCGATTTCGTTTGTTGCGTTTGTTGCTAAAATATTGACTACCACAAGAAAAACAATACAGTACTTGCTTCACGTCAGTTGTTTTTATTATATTTTTATGTGTTTTAAAAATATTCCTCAGCACTTTTTAAAACTGTACCGCCGGCGACTTTTTCTGCAGCTCAGAGACTCTTTTTGCGTCTTTTTTTAAGTTGAAAAACATTTTTTTTAGATAAACTGATCGTACTAGTCTATATAATATAGACTTAATTGTTACTGTGACTGTTATCTAAACTAATAACTCACATCATAAGAATGAAAACGAAGCACAATGTACGCGCAAAACTCAAAATGTTCACGCGTCTAACTACGCTCAACCAGCGTGATTTAGATAGAACTTTATTAATCCCTCGGGAAGGTTCCTCTGGGAAATTTATTCGCACAATTCGCGTCCGGTGTGAACGCACTATAAGGCAGAATCATCATCACTTATTTACTCATTTACTTTTACCAAGTAAATAAATATTTTATCAGAAGTTTTACTCTTAACTACTTGTCGTACGATGTCTCCAAGGTCTCCTTTAATGGGCGTCCATTGCGTGTGTCCCATAGTTGGACATTTCTGTCTTTGATGTTCACCTATTAGATATCTGGCTGAAGAATCTCTCCTCGTTGCGCATCCCCGCGCTCTCATTATCACTCTTGCCAAATTACCTTTGAAGTTGTTTTTACTTTTCTAAATTTATCCCCCCTACCAACGCAATTTTAACAGCTCATTAAGCTACGAAAGCGCAGCATCCTGACTAAAACACTGCATAATTAAAAACGATTGTGCCGCCAGTCTTAGCTTCTCAAAAGCCTTGTCTACAGTCAGTGCTTGTAGAGCTGTTTTCCTGTTGAGTTTTCCTGTCTTATAGCATGGCTTTTCTCGCTTCTAGTCAATTCACAAATGTATTTCCTCAGCTAAAATTAAGCTATCAACATTCATTAGGTATAAAAACCCGAATATTGGCAGAGATTAGCAGAAATTGTAGAGCATGGAACTTTTAGAAGCTAATCTACTGTAAGTGACCCAGTGCATTGTGGACCACTGGTGGTAGTGCTGGCCTTTGCGAGCTGGTTTTATTCACTCGCTGTGAAGGAGGTCGACGCCTGAGGCCAGAGATCATCTTTTTGTTCCAGTGCTCTTTGATGAAACCCCGACCTCTTATTTCACAGCGGCATTTTAGAGCACTTTCCTACAGAGCCAGTGTTATTGTTGCCCTATTCACACGCGTTTGACGGCTGTGTGTTTGTGAGTGCATGAACGTGTGTGTGTGTGTGTGTTTCTGAAGAAAATACAGCAAAGCTGGAGCAGTATGACTAAAATCTATATCGCAGTATGAATATTTCATATCACAGCAACAGCGTTTTTGTGAAATTGTTATTTTTGCTGAAAAATATTCTTCTTAGGTTTTTTTCTGTAACAGTCTGTAGATAATATTTCAATGCTTATATATATTTTTTTTAATAATACTCTTTCCAAAATTGAATGAATACCCCACTTCAGTTAATATTTTAATTATAAAATGTAAATGTTTTAATAATAATATTTTTAAAAATATTATTATTTGTTCATACAGTCAAATTAATATTAATTAACAGCTGATAGATATTAATTGGATTATAAAATAAATTAATAAAAATAAATAATAATAATAAAAATACTTTATTGTCATTTTTTTGTTTATTAGTCTAGTTAAAATATGAATAAAATGTAAAAAA
>JAUMHI010000068.1:1435864-1453667 GCA_032359435.1 Enteromius unitaeniatus | reverse complement strand
GCTGCTGGAAACAAAAATTTCCCAGAGGAACCTTCCCGAGGGATTAATAAAGTTCTATCTAATCTATCTAATCTAATCTAATCTACTACTTACTTTTAGATACTAGAAAGTGGGACAAATTAGTCCCAAGGAGTACATTTACAAGTATACTACTAGTACACTGATATTTGCATACTCAAAGTATACTTAAAATATACTTGAACTTTACTTAAGTATACTTAATAAAATACTGTAAACAAGAAATACGCTACTTTTTGGAAAGGAATATTGTTATAAATTCTATTGAGTTCTTTAATAAAACTCCTCACAAACTCCAGTAAATGTAAAACAAATAAGACCAAACACTGAGCGTTTTCAGACTTTCTTGCACATTTCTCCACAGAAGTGGGAAGCGGTAATGCTCATGAAGTATGTGTTTGCTTGTTTTAGCTATTATATCAAAGTTTCCTCTTCAGAACACGCCAGTGCTCTCCAATCACAGCATATTGTCTAATATTTTATTTAAGCAATGAGTTTAGAGTGAATTTGAAAGAGATTTAGCTAATCACAAAGAGGCCTGACATGTTTTTATCTCGTAGCTCTGTCTGTGCGCGACGCTAGTGGACTCGCAACGGAAACAATCCTCGTATTAAAGAAACATCACAATCCTCCAGATCTGGGAAGATTTCTGCTCTTGTGTTCCTGAATGTTCTCATGTGAGCCGCGTTCCTTGGCAGCATTTCATCATTTATCGCAGCGTTTGATGAAATCCTGTGCCGCACGCGTTTTAACGATCGCATTTTTGATGAGAAACACACGGAAAGCAGGATTTAATTGGGATGTTTGTAGATGTTTATTTAGGTCAGACAGTCAGTCAGATCATTTAGGGATCCTGCTAATTTAACACACAGGCTAGCTGGGATTAGCCTATTAGCATAGCGCTCTTGCTATTCCTGCATTTCTAATTGATTAAGACTCGGTAATTCAGATTAATTTGTGTTGAGTATCATAAAGGAAATACAGTTTTTTACACATTAAATTGAGGATGTGAAATATTAGCTCTTTAAAATTCAGGTTCACAGTCAATAAAGTAATTTGTTGTTTTTATTCATTTATTTTGATTATTAGAAATCAATTAAACTGAGAAGTCTATTTAAATTCAACCTGGCAAATTAATCCATTGTCATTATAAATAGATGTTTATTCATAATAGAGCAACTTATGATGTTAAAATAACATAACAAATTATATATACTGAGTAAATTATATATATATATATATATATATATATATACACACACAATTTATTTGCTATATTCCATTTTGTATTCTCAATCTAAAAAAATTATTTTAAATTTAAATTTTCAATTATTTTAATGAAAATTTAAAGAAAAATTTGTGACATTTTAAGTTAAATAAAATAAATAAATAAACAGTAAAACCAGTTATGATATGGAAATAAAAGTATAATAAACTACAGATAATAAAAAATACAATAAATATAAGTAAAATGCAATATAAATTAAATATTTAAATGAGTAAATGTTTGCATACCACTTTTAATTTCTCACATTAGTAGTAGACAAATGTGGGTTGTTTAACAGAGTGTTTATGTGTTGTTAAAACTATTTGTTAGTTTTTCTGTGATTGAGAGAGAGAGAAATTCCCCCGAACAGCCAGAGATCAGCGGCTTGCTCACCTGTTTATTGATCAGGCTTCACAGGCTATAATGAGATTGCTGTTCAGTGTCTCTCTCTCTCTCTCTGTCGCACAGGTTCTGCCCGCCGCCGGCCACTAATTAACACACAACATTGCTATCGATTTCTCATTGGCCGCAATCGTAGGTGCTCTCTGCTGCACTTTTCCTCAGACACACGTCTCATTCTGCTCTGTTTCTGCTGATATCCTCAGCCGTGGACCAGCTCAGGACAACTGACTCTGAAAACAAAATATTTACAGTAAGATGTAAGTGTGCGGCCATCATCGTATCAGATTTAACCAATCACACCGCTTCTGAAATACTCCAAATAATTACAATGAGAATTATATGAAGTCATTATTATTATTTACATTAATAATTAGGGCTCGAAGCACCGCGGTGAGACACGTTGGAATTTGCCGTCATCAGGACGCCACAGAGACTGGGAGCGAGACGTGGCAAAATTTGTAGAAAACTTGATGTATAGGTCATACATACTGTAACATACATCCAACAAGAAGCCCGCTATCCAAGGCTGTTTAAAAAAGGCATACTATGGAATTTGATATACTCCTCTGAGGATTTCCACCACATTGCCACCAAACTCAGCGAGAATGATCTCAAGACATCGGGGATGCTAAATTGCGAAGGGTTTTTTGATATCTCGAACGGTTTACCCGTGGCGTGTCGAAGTTATGGCGAAAAGTAAGAAACAGGAAGGGTTGAATAGCATCCACATACATTGTCTGATTTTGTTTGTTCATAAATGTGATTGTTAGGAGTCAGGGTTAAAGTGCCACTAACTGGCAGCAGGAAGTGTGTCATTTTTGGGATGCTTTGAATTCAGCATCATTTTTTTACTTGATTTGATCAGAATAATGAGAAAATACACCCGATATAAAATTATTGATGGAATACCGATATTGTAAATGCTGTTGCCGTGGCAAATTTGAACACTGATTTTTGAGGCAGATAATATGCTTAGAATGACATGAAACTCAATACACACATCAGTATTAATGATAGTTAGACACTGGCAAAAGCTCATAAATGGGTGTGGAGCGCACTCTACAGCGCCACCTGTTGGCAAAAGTAGGGGGGTTAGACTTTCCTACAGTGATCACAGTCATCTGAATTTATATGTTAAATTCATGTTAATTCACAGTGCATTAGCTAATGTCAACAGATAAACTTAAAATTGTAATAATTGTGAACTTTTTAATAGCATTTAACTTATACTTATATATAACTAATAGAAGTATTGCTGACATTAATTAACATACTTAATGTTAATAACTGACACTTTGTAAAGTGGTACTAAAGTTGTATATATTGTTCTGTGTGTGTGTGTTTGACACTCTTCATATATATATAATTGGTGTGTTCCTGGAATCCAAACTGCTAGTGGGTAACTGTAAATGCATGTCTCTCCTGGGCACCGTTGTCCTGATGCCACCGTGCGAGGGCCCGTCATCGCTGCTTGCAGCTATATTTGCTAGTTTATAATCCATTTTTTAAATACATTACTATTTGTAAACATATAATTGTTTTAAAATGCCTATTATGTTTTTACATTTCATTATTGTTGTTAGTAATGCACTTACAGTGGAAGTATGCAATCAGAACCCTAAGAAATGTTTATTCATTTTTATATTATATTTCTTTTATATTATAATTTTCATATAATATTTTTTTATTATAGTATGTATATACTATTTTATTAGTATATACCATTTTTATTACTTATTTTATAATTGCAATCATTTTATTTTTAAAAAATATTATAATATAAAATGTATTCAATGTACATTCAAAATGTATATATATATATAAAAAATATATATATCGATCGTATTTTCAGACTTCAACCTTCATGTTTCTCCCAGAAGTCTCAGCACAGTTTCCACTGAGAGTGCGTGACTGTTTCCGGCAGCGAGTCTGAATTGATCTGGAGGAGCTGCAGTAGGTGTTGAGGTCTGGCCGTCTGCGAGCCGCTCTCATTCCTCCTGACAGCTTCAGGCGAGAGCATGTAAAAATAGCCTTCAGCTGCAGCTCTGACAAGTCCCTGCTTCCAGTTCCTGTGCGCGGCACCCATGGGCTCCTCATAAATCAGCATCTCCGGGACCCTCAGCTCTGGAGTCACCCACTCGTCCCCCTGAAGGACCTGCTCTCTCCAGGCATCCTTCTGCGCTCATCTGTGGATCATGAATGACGATATAAACTGATTTCTATTTTGATCAAACATGATGATGTCCCTTAAAGTGTAAAACCCATATCAGTGGAGATTTCATTTCTCCACATATGATCACGGAGCTCAAGAGTGACCATCCGGTTCTTGGTCGCCATGGTAACCAAAGCCCTTCTCCATCAGTTGCTCAGTTTGTCCAGGAGACTAGAACTCGGAAGAGCCCTGGTTTTCCACAGACGTGTGGCTTGGCTCAAACCTGTTTCCTAGCTCTTCAGGCAGTTCCTTTGACCTCAATGCATGGTTTTTGCTTTGATATGCATTATCAGCTCTTTTTTTTAGTTTATTTTTAATTCATTTGCAAAGATGTTAAAAACTTAAGCAAGGCACTGTATTTTAATACAATAAAAATAACAATATACCGTTTTATACTACATGATTTTGTTGATTTGTACCTGTATTATTTAATTAATTAAGAATTCTTCATTTTAATCATGTATAAACGCGTGCGTGTGTGTCGTAAGCTTTTAACATTAAGTATAAAAGCAAAGCTTGAGCACAATTGGTTTTCCTTTCATCCAGTGGTTTGTCATCGTTACTATTTTCCTCTGGCTTCAGGCGCTTCACATCCGGTCAATTGGTCCGTTTCTGTTCAGCAGCCTTCAGGCATAATCGAACAACAAATATTAGTTTAAAACACATTAAGCGTGGGGGCTAATCGCTCCTACGTTGTTTATGGTGTCCTGATGGTATCATAAAGCGCGCAGCACATGGAAATGAAGCCTTTGAGTGTTTATCCACAGAGATATGTTTGAATTCTCCATCGACAGCGCATTAAGACGCGCTCTGGCTATTTTTTCATCCTTCACAGCAGCACAGAAAAGCGATTACGGCGGATGAAGGCAGCAGCCGCAGCGAGTTGAAATCACTGCATGCTGATGCTGACCACGGGCCATTTTAGCACATTGTCTGTCAAGCGTGGCGTCAGTTCACATCACCTGTATACAGCTAAACAAACCACACCGAGTGCAACAGCTGAACGGCTCTGGTTTTCTGGGAAGAGCTAGCATCAAATATTTGAAACTGTACATTTGAAAACTTAAAGGGAAAGTTGGTCCGAAAATGTAAATTGTGTCATGATTTTGTATGGTGTCAGAAGCTGAATCTGTTCCATACTTGTGTGAGATTCTTTCTTCAGCTGGACACAAAAGGATATATTTTGAAGAATGCTGGCAACCAAACAGTTCACGGTAGCCATTGATTTCCATTGTATATTTCTCTACTATAGAGGTCAATGGCTGCTGTTTGGTTACTAGGAAATATCTTCTTATTTGTTGGTAACCAAAGAGGTCATTTACTAATTAAACTTTTTTTCCCATCATATTAGAAGTCAATGGCTACCGTCGACTGCTTAGTTACCAGCGTTCTTCAGAATATCTTATTTTTATAATAGTAACCAAATACTTCATAGCCAATTACCTATATATGGAAGTCAATGACTACCATCGACTGTTTCATCACCAGCTTCTATTATATTTTATTACGACTAATGAGGAAGCGCGAACACGTGAAAGAAACTTTAGGGTGACTAAATTATAGGATTTCTATTTTGGGGTGTACTATCCTTTTAAGACCTCTGAAATGCAGTTTATCTAAGTTAAGCTTTGTTTTACAAGGTTCCCGTCAAACTGTCTCTTAGCTAATCTGAAATAGAAAACATATTAGAAAAGAAAATTGTTAACTACCATTTTTCACATGCTTTTTTTTGCACACTAGCCACAACAATGGTTTTGCTAAGTTTGCTAAGACTATACAAAAACATTTGTACATTTAAAACTGTTTCTGATCACTTACCCTTACAGTCTCAACAACAGTTTAGCTGAGTTTCACTAACTTTAAAGAGCTTCTCTTCAAACGGTTGCTCTGCTAATATGATATTTGTGTTCACAGTTTAACTAACTTTAACTAACTCAGTTGCTCAGCTAATCTGACAGTAGATGGTTAGCATAACTAGAGCGGTTTGTATTCACACACTTAGCATATAAAGCACAACAGATTGTTGTTTTGTCTTCTGAAGGTAGTTTGAGATTGAGTAAGATGACAGCTGAAACGATTGTGGTGCTAGCATAATATTAACCCTCCTTGCTATATGCTAATATGTTTCCCAGTGTGTCCCAACAGGCATTCAGATCTGACGTCTACAAACAGACCTGTGTGTCAGTCAAGACAGAACACAGGGGGGGAAATAATAAACAGGATAAAAGATGCTTGACCGGTGTGGTGCGGCGTCTGTTGTATCTAATGGCATGAGAGACGACGACCCACCGCTCGTCTTACGGTTTCCATAATTGACATTAGACACAAAGAAAATATTAATATCCTCCTGACATCAAGCATTTGGCCGGTTTCACCTGAAGGCTCCCTGAGGACGGCCAGAAGCCCCCCGCTATAGGCGCTGATGGATATTCAAACAGACGGGCTTCCTGCTGAACGCCTCCGATTCCTTAAACAAGGTAAACAGCGCTGATAGATTCTCCGCCCCGTCAGAATCCGAGGAGTTCCACATATGGCTGACAGCCGGCTAAACGCAGGAACCGCTGAAGGTTGACAGGAAGTTGGTGCGGCTGTGTTGAGAAAAGAAAACCTTATTCTCTTGTGATTCACGCAGAAGAATTCATTTAGATAAATAAACAAATACTCATTGTTTATTAGCCTGCTGTGGGCATGATCTTTTAGTCAACAGCTTTTATATTGAGGTAAATTCACTAGAGTAGCAAAGTTTGCATCCTAATATCATTGCTAATACAGTGAGTTTTTTAGAATGCAAATTAAAAAAAAAATTATTTCTTATTTAGCATTTCAGTACTTTAGCCTAAACTAGACAAAAATATAACTGGAAATATTTACAGAAAAGTTTACAGAACTTACAGAACTTTTTTCTTAATTTTTTGTAATTATGTATATATATATATATATGGATATGTCCACATCAAGGACATCAAATGAAAGTAAAGTGTCTACTTTACACAATCTAACATGTGTTTAAAACTGAACTGTAAATTAGGTGCTGGGCGTCCGATCAGAGGAGAACTGGCCCCAACTAAGCCTGGTCCTCCCAAAGGTTTTTTTCTCCATTCTCTCATGGATGGGGTTTTCGCTCCTTGCAGCTGTTGCCTCTTGCTTGCTTAGTTGGGGACACCTGATTTCTAGTGATTACCGTTTTGACTACAGAGACCGTCTCTGCATTTGATAAATAAATAGTTTAATCTCGTCATTATACATTACCATCAATTATTTGATAATGTTCAGTGCTTTGCTACAATCTGTATTGTTAAAAGTGCTATAAGTAACATGCTTTTTTTGACCTGTACATATTAAAAGAGTAAGAGATTTTTTATTGTGTTTTAAATTGGTAAAAAAAAAAAAAATACTGAAAAATGCAACTTTAAAAAATAAATAAATACATTTTCAATTACAATTAATTAGTCTTTTAGTATGTCATAACTTGACACCAGTTGTAAATATGCCTGACAAGATTGTTACACTGAACGACATTTTAGTGAGCATCATCTGTAAATCAGGAAAAAAATTAAACAGAAAACATTTTTATTATTTAAAATCAAGAAATTATTAACACTTAGTGTTAACACTTTTTATTAATTAATTGTAATTTCCATGGGAGCAAAATATTAAGAATGTTTTAAGGTTTTTATATTACATATTATATTACCTATACACATACATTCAATCATACATATATATATATGGATAGTTGACTCTAGCTAAGAAGATTTTGAATGTTTCACACTTAGAGTTAAATTAAATGAGTACTGTTTAAATGCTGTTATTCAACCAGTGCTTGTCAGTCTGAACGTTTAAAATATTGGCTTCTTGACAATCTCAGCTTTCTCAACCCCCCGCAGGCCAAAATCTGCTGACAAGAGCCAGATGTTGCTGATATTGACACATCTGTGCAGACGTTTCTCTGATTCCCCGGGGTAGAGGGGGAAAGCTAGAACCACAGCAAAGACGTTTCTTTTCACTTTCCCATCGATTCTCAGCTCAGTCGCCACTTGTTTAACTTATTCCTCAGTCAACTTTAGGTGACCGAGGCTAACCCGACCTAATTCCATCAGTGCGTCCACATAGGTTGTGCTTTTACTGTCAATGCATTTGAAATGATGGATTGTTCATTCACACCGCTCGTGGCTTGTCTTTGCTTCTGAGGACCCCACATCAGACGCCAGTGCCCGCTGTCCTTCAAACTCTGGCTCGACATCCACAAATCCCGTTATTGTTGGGTCACAACAGAACCATGCCAAAACTACAGCAAAAAGGGCGTTGATGAGGAGCTTGTCGCGCTGTTTGTGAAAGCTGCGCTACGCTACATCACTGGCTTTATGCAGGAGCCAAAAGAGTTTCCGGATTGAACTGGGATTTCTGGTCCTTGGGCAAACGAGCGCCATCAAACAGCAGCTGAAAGGGTTCAATTCCTGGGAGCTAGACGGCGACAGACATGTCTATATGTTTGAATTAAATCCGACGCCTGCCTGTTTATCTCAGCATGAAAAGGCTCGACGGGGACCTGGGGCCTGCGGCTTTTGAGGCTTCGGGTGGCTTTTACAAAGCCTGAACAGAAATGAAAGGCTAACAGAAGAGAAATTCAGAGAAAGTCTTCTCTAGATGCGAGAAGCCAAAGTTGAGTCGTGCACAATGGCTTCGGGTGGATTATTACTCCGGTGTGGTGCTTCGCTCTGGTAGGATGGGAAGATGAACTTCCAAGGAGGTGACTGAAAGAACTCCTCTCATTAATGCACCGACATGAACGGCGTCACATAATGCATGCTAACGATTTCTTTGTCTTCTGCATTTACAGGAACCTTTGGGAAACTTCAATAGTGCTGTACAGTGCATGCATAATTATTATGCAAGATCATATTCTTACGTTTTTTCCAAGCTCATTTTACTAATTTCAAACCACATCTTAATAACTACTATTAATATTGTGTTTTAGCATTTAGAAGTGATATATAATGGTGCATGAAGGCTGGCAGTGAATAACTACTCCTAGGTCAGCAGGTTCAAAGCAAAAAAAATAATAAACGGATTGAAAAGAAAAGAGATATATTAACTGCAAAAGAATTAAGCATTAAGGTGAAGAATTAAGTGTGAAACCATCACAAACCATTTAGTCTCCAGCACCACCAATTTCCAAAACTGCAACCTACCTGAAGTCTCCAGAAGTAGAAGGTGTCAGGTTTTCAGGCCTAGGTAAAAAGGTTTTAGGTTTAGGTTTTTTAGGCTTTGTAGATGGATATGTTGAGAGTGACTCTTGAAGATCCAGCACCACATTCTTTGAATTTTCTAGAATCTGGTTCATTTTAAGTCCATCTACTATCCTGAAAAGTCTTGTAGCAATAGACTTAAAAATAATAACTTAAAACTTACTGCTGAATTCTAGAAGATAATCTTTTGTAATTTTGTATATCCAAAAAAAAAAATAATCCACAATAGCATTTCCACAACTTTCCAAATAATACAAAGAGACTGATTATGCTGGTCGGAAAATGTTAATTTAGATTGTTAAAAATGGTGGAAATGCATCATAATGGCTTTTACCAAAGTCCTTTTTATAAATGGTACATGTACACAACAATGGTTTTCCTTTTTGAGAAGAAAAGCGTGGATCTGAAAAAAATACAAAACATGCTGTATAATGCATGCCAGGCCAGTAGATGGCAATGTTCATGCCTGTGCACAAAGCTATGAATTAAACATGTAATATGCATGCACATAACGTCACCGCTTTCACAAAATCCAATTTTTGTTGTTAACTTGGAGATGATAAAGGTTCAAAAACCTGCGCTTTGAAACTTTTCTAAAGTTGGCATTTTTAGTTCCCTAAGACACCATTGTCATGTAATAGTAGCAACTGCAGTTTTGTATCTCTGAAGTGTGTTTGCCCATGCAAAGCTCAACAGCATGCATTGTAGATGGTTGCTAAGGTGTTTTGAGCCAATTTTAACATGTTTAACATGACACCTCAGTGTTTGACAGGTTCTGGTTTACCCTTCCAATGGAAAAAATCCCAATCTTCCAATCAAAAGAAGGTGTTTGAGTTGATTTCCAGGACATGCTGTTATGTGATTGCTACAGTGCTCTGGGTGGTTGCGTAGAAGTCTGAATATTAGATCAATTAGACCAATTAGATCACTCCTGTAAAGATAGAAATTCCACAGAAAGTTGCTGTTGCACAAACTGGTTTGCATAGCAAACATAATTAAGAAACTACTTTTTTTTGTTGTTTTTTTGGTTTTGATGTTGTAAAATTAGTTTAAATTTTACATTACATTTGACAAAGCAGTCCCAGTTGTCCATAAAATATCCAACATAGTCTCACAACCAATTTGTGTGAGGTGGAAAATTTGTGCGGCGTACGATTTTATATACGATTTGTCTAAACCCCAGTAATGGGTAGGTTTTGGGGGCGGAGTTAGGTGTAGGTCATTTGTACAAATTCATTTGAACTGGCAACTCGTAAAATATGTATGATTTAGCAAAAATTTTATGAATTCGTATGAGTGAGGTCATATAAATTTGTACAAATTAGCTACCTCGTAAAATATGTACATATTGCAGCGAGACTGGGCTGAAATATCACAATCATTTAACAGCTTTGATTTAAAAATCAATAAACCTTTATGACCAGGATAGCGTATCAAGAGCATTTCTGTTGGACCTTCGCAACAGTTTCAGCCATCTGTTGGTTTTATATGCTCTTCCCTTGTAGGTTTGTCCAAGATGTATGCCCAAGGTCCAATTGGACGAAGTGAAGATGAATCGTTTAATCTGCCATTGTCCGTTACCTTCATCAGAGCATACTCTTGTAGTTTTGGCACCTCACCTGTTCCTAGATCAGCGGCTGGTGGCCCACAAATTGATTATGCCCTGTATCATCGAGTCATTCCATCTGACCGGGGGCCAGATAAAGTGAACAGGGGCCGGGTGGTGATTGACTGCCCTCCCAGCATCCTCTGTCTCTTGGCCCATCTCGGAAGGGCTTAATGGAACCATCACTCCAGCGATCCGCGGCCCGACTCAGCCCAGCGTGTAGCCGGCTGCGTCCTCCAGTCAAGGGCAGCTCGGACAACACTGCCCCCTCCCTCGCTGCAGGAGGGCTTAATGTACCTCACCGCCACATCAGATTATATTAAGGTCATCTCTGATAAACGGCGACGGACACAAGCCTTAGCAGTGGATACAATGTGCATGTGAGTTTAACCTAATATTGTGGTTATTTTTTGCTTGTAAGCAACCACCCGACACCCAAGGAACTGCAAATTATAATATTGGGTAATAATTTGCAATGCCCTAGCAACTGTGCTAAAAGCTACTCAAAACAATAAACAACCCAAGCCATACTGTATCTAGTGACCATTTTTGACTTTTGCTTGCAAAAAAACAAACAAACAAAAACTTAATTTGCAACCATGTCTACTAACTCTCAGAGTATACTGTTAGGGTAGGTTTAGGGTAAGTTGACATATACTTGCAAAGTTTCTGATGTTTAGTATGTTGTATGTTGTGGACAGATCAAAATAAATGCCCTAGACAGTGCCCTAGAAACTACCCAAATCACTGGATATGTGTTACAACTACTTAGTGATATAACAACCACCCAAAACACCTTTAAAATGGATAAAATGTGTTTAAAAAAAACTACTACACACCACAACGACCATAGTCACCACTAAAAAGCAATATAAATGTACTTAAAAGCAATTGCTTAGCAACCACTAAAAACAGCTTAGATAATCAGCATAAAAGTGGCTAGCTGTTGGCAAGTACTGTATTTAGTTTAAAATGTAGTTAGCCAGTTCATTTATGCAAAATGTATGTAATCGTAGGAAAAAAAAATTAATTCAAATGATTTCTTTTTAGCAACGTGCTAGGTTAGCAATGAACCTGTGTGGTCGCTGACGAGTGTTGAATAATTGCAAAAGTGTGATTTTTCTCAAATTCAGAAGTGACACAATTATCTGCTAGCGCGTTCACACCTAGACGAGCATTGTTGTTCTTAGCAGGAAAGAATGTGTGTGTTTTTGTGCATGACTGAGCTCATTAGCGACAGCGACACAAACACGAACAGCATTGCTAAACTGGAAGACACGTAAACAGCTGCGGCCCTTCGGTGAGAGAAGAGTTCACATCTGTCAGTCCGGCGCAGCTGCTAGCATGCTATGGCGAGATCTAGCTCTCCCTCTTCCCTCGCCCTCTTCGGTACACAATCCCTGACAAGCGCAGAAAATGTACGAGGGAAGTCACTGGGGAGCGCTAACCCCTGCTGTACATTACAGCTCCAACATCTGCTGGGCCTCTGTGATTCACGTCAAGCAGCGTCGCCGTCATGAACACCTTCTTCCTCCGTGACTTATTTATAGAGCAGAGGTGGGCGAGCAATTAAGACTCTGAGGACCAATGAAAACAATACTTACATTTGTCACAACACTGTATGTGAAAATGTACAGAATCAGCATAGAAATGTAGAGAAAATTTCAGTTAGTGTTTTACAGAAAATGAATGGTGACTTTATTGGGTCTACAACATTAATTCTGCCATAAATTCTTACACTTTTTTTATTATTATACAAACTGCTAACTTAGCAGTAAATAAATACACTGTATTAGTAGTTTACAAATTCAATTGTAGTGTAAGTACTAGTCTGGCAAAAACGAGTCAATTTACCACAGTTGCGTTCATGGTATTAAATAATTTAGCAGAGAAGATTTGGTTAAAAATGTTATGGTTTCACCATAATCAAACTGATAGTAGTATCTATTCTATTTTGGCCAAAAAAATTTATTAGCCTTTAAATATTTACCATGATTTTACCATAGTTCCTGTATCTGTGCATGTTTGGCACAACATCTTACCGTACTATATGGTTTTTGCATCATTTTTTTAAACAAAATTTTACTATAGTAACACCAATGGTAGTATCTGTGTAAAAAAAATATATGCAGTTTACCTTGTTTTACAATAGTAATGCTAATTGACATATCAGTGCTAGTTTAGAAAAAAAGATTGTGTTTAACCTTGGTTTTACCATAGTAAAATTAATGACAATTTCCGTTGTAGTGTGGCAGGAAAAGTTTGACTTGTCATATTTTTACCAGAGTAATACTGATTGCTGTAACTTTGCTAGTTTGTCAGATTTGAGCCAGGTTCTGGTTGCTGGAATTGTACCGTAAAAAAAACAGTAACAACATTTTTGGTTTTAAGTTCAATTTCATTAATTGGTATAATATGGAGCCCGCAACGTCAAAAAAAAAAAAAATCAGTGGAGATGAATCCAGATGGCTGGTTGAATCCGCCGGAAAATACTGGGGGCGGGACCACAAATCCATGAGTACAGTTTACAGTCCCATGGGAACAGATTGTGAAAGCGTGCACACGAATTATGAATCTGTGGGTACGAATTCGAAAACCGAACGTTCTGTTTACAAAATTTGAGCGTACGGATTGGAAATTGGTGGGTACAGTTTATGAATCCATGGGCACGATTTGTTAAACCGAGGAAACAGTTTAAGAATTTGTGGGTATGGTTTATATACTGAGGGAACGAATTGCAAATCCGTCGCCATGGACTCTTTTATTTCTTCTCCTGCAAGTGACGCTGCGGGCTCCATAGTATAATGTTAATGTACCAACCTAATAAAGTACTGAAATCTGTTTTGTACCTTTAACATACACTGATAAGCACTAGATGCAGGTGACAATGAGAAAGTCACATGATGAACCAAAGCCCATCACAAGGAGCTTTTAAATATGATCGTATATAGAATGTGCTCAGTGTCTTTCACACAGACACTAAACACCATCAAGATGCGACTCATTAAACTGAAATATGCAATAAACATTCATTTAACAACAATACATGCAACATACAACACTAAAAAACATAACTGATAAGAAAAGAATACGAAGAAACATAGTGATTTTAAAGAAAAAACATCGAATTCAAACAAAATTTGCAATGCAGGGAATTCTGGGAACATCAATTTACCGTGTATTTACCGTTAACCATTTAACAGGTTTTTACTGTAGCATTTTAACAGTTTTTCTCTCTTTTAAAATTACTGTCAATTTTTACAGTGTATGTAGTTTATCAGTAAAGATTGACTTTATCATGGTTTTACTATAGGTATCCATCCTTATTTTCAAGAAACAGCTCCATTTTACATCATTTTACCATAGCAACAGTTCCTTTACAGTAGCACAGCTAAATTATGGTTACTAAGCAAGAACTCTGGTAGAACGGCATTTACAGTCAGCAGTGTTGAATAAATGAGCCGTCTCTGATGATGGATTGACGTGTTTCGGCTTCTGCCCCTCGTTTATATATTTGGTGCATGTAAAGGAAAGCCAAGGTCAAGCAAATTGAACCTGTCAGTCAGAAACACACCTACACTCAAAAGACAAAAGATTGATTTATGGAGAGCATGTCCAGCATTCCTGTGCCATTTGGCATGCTGATGAGTTGACGTAGAGATCGAAGGGGCCGTTCGCTCAGGATGTGTATTTTGATGGTTCTCGTCTTAATTTCTGCCCGTTCTAGATGGTCTGTGTCACTGTAAATCCAATAGTTATTTTGAGGGTTACCCAGGGAGGCGCATAAATACAAATGAAACCGTCAGCCAGAGCGCGGCGTTCGTGCATTTGTCAATGCCGAGCAGGAATCTCTCGGGAACAGTGGGGGGAGAGCCGAAGTCAAATGGCTGTACGGCTGAATGTGGAACGCAGTCAGGGAGGTTTGCTGGGCAAAAGGGTCCAGTGGGAGACGCGGGTGCAGATGGAGGCCCACTGAACTCCACTCAATGTCAGCTGCACTTTTTTAAGACGCCACCGGGGACTAGAGCAGGGCCGCATGGGGTCGACACAGCACATCTTCTCACAAAGAACAACTCCTGGCAAATAGAGCCTTCCTGAAGGGGATCAGAAAGATGTGGAGCTGCTGTTGTTGTATTGTACCTTCGCAGACTTTCGGGGTCCATCTGTTGAATGCTGATGGTAGACGACAGATTCCCAAAGTCTGAGTCTTAAAGGTGTAGTATTTGACTCTTGCACCACTAGTGCTGATAAACACAATTGCGAAAAGTTCTTCCCAAATTTCCCACTCCGAACTCACACAGAACAACACTGGAGGAGTTAATGGGAAAGATTTGTTACTACTATGAATGGTAGCATGCAACAAACAATGAATGCTAAATTAATGCAGCAGATAATTAAGCACAAATTAAGCACACATAATGCATGCTAAAATTTGGAGACTTTCGGGTCCGTTCTCTTAAATGCTGATGGTAGATGATAGAGTCACAAAGTTTTAATAAGTCTTAAAAGTGTAGTATTTGACTTTTGCACCACTAGTGCTGAACAACATATTTGTGACGTTCTTACCAAAGGTTCCTTGGCTATTTCCCACTCCAAAATCACAAAGAATAGCATTTGTAGGAGTTTCTGTGAAACATTTGTCACTGCTATGAATTGTTGCATGCAACAGATGAAACATTTTAAAATCTATTTAAGAAATAGAATTGCGAATTTTTTTTTAGCACTTTCTTGAACACTTCATTATCAGCCGTCATCATCATTTAAACCTTTTCCCACTCCAAACTCAAGCTAAATAATACTTGTAGAAGGAAGGATTTTTTCCTTTGGGAAGGATTTGCTACTAATAATAACCGTAGCATGCTAAACGCAGTATGCAGCAGAATTACGTTACATATAATTAAGTATTTGAATATAGTTTGACGTGTTCATGTTAAAAAAGACTGAAGCTAATTTGCTGGTTACAACAAGTCTCTAAAAGCATCAAACCATTATAGCTAGCTAATCAAGCTAACTTCTTAAGCAGAAACTTCTTTCATAGTAAATTTTTCAAGAAATGCTGCAGATAGCTAGCCACCAAAGTAGGCCACTTTTAATGGGGAAGACCAGCTAAACCAGAGCAGTTTAAACCGTTTGAGCAGAGGAATATGCTAAAGACCGCAGTACAAGACTTGCTAAATAAATCCCTTTCATAAGTGATTTAATACACCTTTGTGGTGAAGATTGTTGAGTCTAGATGTGGACAGAGTAGTGGATGGGTTAAAGAACAGCTCGATTGCTCTCTTTCATCAGTCTGTAAGTGATTGCTGCCCTCTCCACTTTTCCTAATCTCAAGGTATTGTGTGCCTCCTTTATGTGTTTGACTAGCGCTTTATTTACCCTCTATTGGTGCGGTTAGGTGCGCTCTCAAGAAAATCACGTTCGTACACACGAGCGCTCCGATAATTGGCACCGTCGTAAAAAAGCAGCCATGTCTAAATTGTCTGAGAGAGCTGTAATTGTTTTGGAAATTATTTATTCATTTGATTGCAAGGCATTAGTGTAACAGCTACGCTAACAGGACGAGAGATTCGCTTTTCAACTGTTTTTTTTTCCCCTTGCAAATGTTGAATAGGAATTATGGATCATTATGTTATAAATGATGACAACCAAGTACTAAAATACGATATCCATTAGAATTAAATGTTTTTTGTTACATTACTAGCATGTTTTGAACAATGTTATTGCTGTGTTTACGTCGAACAGCTACATCAGTTTAGGTTCAGTTTTATTAATTTTATTATATATCAAAAAAAAAATTTTCAGCCATAATGAACTTTTATTTAAGATTCTCAAATTTTAGTACTTATAATATAGTATTTTATTCTTTTTTTTTAAGTGTCAGATTTAACATTTTAGTTTTAGCTTCTGTTTTTATATTTTAAGTTTTAGTTCAATTTGCCGCTATTTTACTACAGTACTGTATTAAGATTTTGTATAAGCTTTTATGTTTAATAGTTTAACTTTTTAGTAATTTCCTAATTTATGTATTTCTGTTTGTATTTTCTAATACGTTTTTCTGTTTGTTTTTGTAATATTAGTATTTTAAACTTATTTTAATTCAGTTTAAGACAGTTGCCAAATCACCATTTAAATATTTCCTCTAATATTAATATTTTTCTTTATTTCTCTGTTGTAATAGTTTTAGATGAAGTAATAAACAACACTGGCATCAGGTGTGGTATTGTGAAAGTGCATTGCGGTCTTTGACCTTTCGGTGTTTTAGGGCTTGACCTTTCTTGACCTTTCTTGACTTTTCTTGGTTAGATTCTCTCCTCATTGCTTGTACTGTACAGCTGTAAATCCAGCATGTAAAACACACCTATGCTGTGAGGTGCTTGAGTTCAGTCGTTCTTCTTTTAAATTGCTATAAAAGCATCTTTTTTCAATCTGAAAGGCGCTTTCTTAGGCCGGCGTGACTCGAGCGTCTTCACAGTGTTCTAGTGAAACATCTCCATCTCTAACAGAATATGTAAATGTAATATGCTCATACCATATTAAGGCTAGATGTCTCTTTGATGGCTTCACCATAGCAACCGGATAACTTTCACTCGCTGCAACATTATGCTAATACAGAGGTGCTTTCGCTCGGACGGAAAAATGCATTATTAGGCTCTTGTATGCGCCTTGCGAGTCTGTGCTGTGATGATACGCATGCCAAAAAAAATGTATTTTGTTTTGATTCACAGATTTAGAAGAAAGTAAGCACTGAGGGTTTCAAAACAGTCATGAAACAGGGATTACAGTGCTGGAGATGTTGGGAAATGAAGGTGCGACTGAAAATAGGAGGCATACTGTACTATACTGTACCTTATCTCATACACATATATTTAATTTGCTGTTGTTCATTTTATTATATTAATGTTATTCATACTCGTCATATTCGTCAGACTGTGGAACCAGGACTGACTGACCTTGACACGACCGCTCATGTCGTGCTACGGGGCTCATGCCCGTTTCTGACTGGTTTGACTCACTGAGGGCCTTCTGCAGCTTCGCAGGCTGCGTAACTG
>JAUMHI010000068.1:1422814-1434477 GCA_032359435.1 Enteromius unitaeniatus | reverse complement strand
CTGAGGGCCTTCTGCAGCTTCGCAGGCTGCGTAACTGGAACCGACTGGGTAGAACACGGCCCCTCGTACTGTGCGACAGGAATTGTGAGGGCCTTCGACAGCTCGTCAGGCTGTAAGACTGGATCAGACTGAATTGCACCCAGGGCAGTGGTGCAGAATCGATGCCCTCCGTGCGAGGACCAGGACCCGCTGGGATGGCCGACAGCTCTCCTGGCTGTAGCCCTGCGACCAGCTGAACATCACTCAGCCCCTCTTGCTGAGTGATGGAGACAGCGCCCTCTATGGGCGACTCGGGAATCACGAGCATTGTAGACAGCTCCCCTAGTTGTCGTACGGTAACCGGCTGAGCATCACCCAGCCCCTCTCGCTGAGCGATGAGAATGGCGCCCTCTGTAGGCGACTTGGGTACCACTGACATGGCAGACAGCTCCCCTAACTGTCTCTCGGTGACTGGTTGGGTAGCCGGGCCAAACTGGACATCACACAGCCCCTCGCGCTAAATGATGAGGTCAGGGCCTGTAGCTAACCTTTCGGGGTTCACATAAATGGGAGACAGCTCCATGAGCTGCGAAAATGGGACCGATCTCCATGCCAACTCGGTAATGTCCAGCAGTTCAATGGGGCTGAACCGGCGTGCGGCGCTCATAAACGCTGTGGTAAGGATGGTGTCGTTGAGACCCGACCGTTCCGCGAGCCGAATGAACTCGAAAACAAAGTCCTCAAACGGCGGGTCCCTACGCACAAGTGCAAACAGTCCCTCGGTGAACAACATCCTTTATACTCCACTAGACTGAGCAAGCCCTTTTCCTTCCTTAAAATCACCGTGCTAAACTCTCGTATGACAGTTCGTTCTGTTACGAATGAGTTCAGGAGAAGCAGCGAGTTTATGTGCAACAGTGATTTAATAAAGTCTCAGGGTCAGGGTAACAATAATCGAGCGCCGGCAGACAGAGATAGTGGAGACACAGGCAAAAACAGAGTCGAAAACAATGCAAAGGGTCGAAATACCGGTTAACAGAGTCCTTGGGGAGAAGCAGAGGGGAAGTCCAGGTCCGGGCAGAAATCGACAACGGGTAATCCAACAAGCAGAACAACAGGATACAGGGAACACGAACACAGAGCGGCTTTTATGCCGAAGTGCACTGGACTATGGGAACGTTTTCAACATAAAAGTCCGGGTTGGAAAAGAGTACATGAAATCATAATTAAAGTCCGGGAGTGAAAAACAGGGAAACACACACAACAGAAGTCCTGGGCGCATTTGTTATTTATTTTTTTCCCTATCCCCATTTATTTATTTATTTATTAGTAATACATCATTTTTAAATGATCATTTTATCTCTTAATGTCCAATAAAGAAGTTTGCTATTTGAACAATTAATAATTATTTAATAATTATATTATTAAATATAATTAAATTAATAATTATAAGATTTTTTTTTTTGCAAAGTAAATGAGTCATTGACAAGATCATTTGGCTGTTGTCCGATTTTCTGGTTCCTGTTTAAAAGTTGAAGGCAAGTTTGCTTTTTTTTTTTCTTCACGAGGGGAAGGTCCATCAATAATGTTTTGTGTTTTCAATTCACCATCAAGAAAGTTCTCAACTAGCTGTAATTTCATATATGAGAGATGAACGACACTTGAGTGCCGATATAAATAGGCCTTTCAAGCCTTTCCTTCATGGCACTGGCTGAATAAACATCATTTCTGGCCTCTTTTAATGTCGTGGAATTGGCGAAGTAAATTATAATCGAGTCCGGCGGAGCATGAACGCTTCGCTCATGCGATCTGTTGACAATGTGTTATTTGTTCCTCTCTGCTCTTTGTCCCACCGCTCCCTAAATAACGCCAAAAAGAGCCTGATGGAAGGGGAAAGTGATTATTAACTTAATGCAGCCGCTTCTGGGGTGGCGCGATCTTTACACGGTTCAGCGAGTAACGACTTCGGCCGGCGTGCTTTACCTCGCGATGAAAACATTCGCCTGCTTTCAGAGGCAATTACAGGAGCTCTCAATCACAGCCGCTGCTCTGAATGTCAAGCAAGGACCTGCGTCGCTTCAGCTGCACCAAACGCCGGCCAATTTCAGCCCAAAAAAACATCCCAAATGCTTTTTTCCCACTCGTTTTCTCCAGGGGGAACGCAAATAGCGTCTCGAAAGAAGTCGAGAGCCGTGACG
Organism: Enteromius unitaeniatus; assembly: GCA_032359435.1. Taxonomy (NCBI): domain Eukaryota; kingdom Metazoa; phylum Chordata; class Actinopteri; order Cypriniformes; family Cyprinidae; genus Enteromius; species Enteromius unitaeniatus. Next base: position 1,432,300 of record JAUMHI010000068.1, on the reverse strand, counting down.
TGAAGCAACCGAAACATTCAGTTTGAAGCAAAAAGCAGTTCATTTGTTTATGAGGAAATTAGCTGAAGCAGTGCTAATTGCGCATAGATAAAATATCTCGAGTTTTGAGACAGTAAAGACCGCAGTGAATGGGTGCCGTCAGAATGAGAGTCCAGGCAGCTGATTATAAACGTTACAATAATCCACAAGTTATCTATATCATGTTGTAATCCAGTTAAGATGTCTTTAATTAATTTCCATAATCTATCATAAGGCTTCCTCTGGTGAAAAAGATCATCTGTTGATCATCTAGACCGGTTTTGGCTTGTAAATGGTGCTTGATTTGTGCAGATTTCTCTCCTGATTCAGATCAGACTGCTTTTCACTGGAGGAAGCCACGTTATTATGGAATATAGACGCGTATTTTAGTTTAAAACACTTTAATGATTTGTTTCAGTTTTTGTCTTCTCTAGATGTTAGCTGATGGACAGGAGTGATTATTTTAGCTGTTTGGACTTCTGACGGAACCCATTCACATCCATTGGTGAGTAAGTAAAAGTAAATTTTTGGGAGAACTACTCCTTTAAATTTGTCTTTAAAATCAGTATTGTTTGTTGTTTATTTTTTATGTTTGTTCCTTGTATTTAAGTACATATGAGATGAGAGAAAGGTGATGGACAGTCGCTGGTTTGTTTCTTTCACACGAGGCAGAAACAGTACAACCTGCATTTGTTGCCATGACCTCAAACGCAGTCAATAGACAAATTATTCTGGACTGTTCTGTTTCCTAAAAGCCTCTGACAATCACTGAAAACACACCACTGTGTTTCCAAATGGAACTTTATGGCCGTATATTTTTGTCTGATTGTTGCTAAGCAGACCTGCACACGTCCTGCAGACCTCAACAGAAGGTGAACCTGAAGCATTGTTTTGTTACATAGTTCTGTTAATTTGATTGTGATATCAGCTAGCATACTGGAGAATTATACTCCCAGCTAAATTTAGAAATTTCACTTGAGAAATGTATTATTGAAATGTCTGTGGTAACAAATCTAAATGAGCCATCTTAAATGAATATTCTGTGTTTGAAAAAACAAACATAATCAAACGCATTTTTTAAATAATTACATATCTATATATATATATATATATATATATATAAAACTTGTGAAAAAATATAAAAATATAAATTTAATAAAACATTTTACACAATTTTTTTTTCCCCAAAATCCATTTTTGGGTTGTTATGTATTATATATATTATTACATAATGTATACTTTGTATTGTAGTTTGTAATAAAGTTTCTAAAAAAAGAATCTTAATTTTAATATAATAATAATTAATATTGTTTATTATATTTTTAATAATTAGAAAATAGATGGATGGATATATATATATATATGTATATATATATTTAATTTTTAAATTAAGACAAATATATTATCTTAAATTATTTATACAATGCATTTTAACATTGTGATGAAATATTTTATATTTTAGTTTTAATATATGTGTTAATTGTGATTAGAGGCTGGTAACTAAAGTTGAACAAAGCCCAATATTCAGCAGATAACACACTTTTAAGGGTTTGTTTGTCTGTTTGAGCTCTTCCTGCACAGCTTGGTGATTTCTCTAAACATCTGTTTCTCACAGATGAAGGAGTGTCATGCGAGCTGAAGAAAACATGAATATGGTAAATATGCTCCATCACGAGTCAGTTTTTTACATGAAATGCACGGTGTTCGGCAGCACTTTGCTTTGTTCAGCAGCTCTTTTTTTAGCAGGCAGGAGCTGAGAGATGTTTCCTCGCCTCAAGAGTTGTCTGGTGGCGTTAAGAGTCGAACTGACTCACCGCTCCGCCAGAACAAAAGAAGGACGGTCCAGCCGCTTCGGCTCTGATTAACGGCGCATTAAGAGTGGGCCGACGAGAAGTGGGCAAACAGAGTGCTGTGTCTTCCCATGAGTCAGCGCTTCTCAAAACAAGAAGATTATGCCAATGCTACCTGTTTCTAATAGCTCCTGACAGTCTCGAAAGTTATTGTGAAGCCTAAAACTAATGAGAAAGAAAAGAGACGCTGATTAGAGCGCAATGTTCTTCTGTGAGAATGGCCTTTTGTTGAGCTCCCTGGTAAAAATTAAGCCCGCTTTTGGGCGAACGAGGCCTCAGAATCGTGATTAATGGTCTAGAGATCAACCTGGTGTCACACTGAGATGCACAAATGTAGAACAGGCTTTAACGAACCCCGAGAACTCAGCGCTAACAAACGAGCGGCGCTCTGAAGGGATCAAAAAATCACTTTATTATGCCGGGATTTTTCCGCTTCATGTTAGTGCTCAATGGAAATGAGATTTTCAGTGCTCTCAGATGCTAGGATCTAGAGAGCAAGTTGGCTGATCGCTGATATATATGCTATAATGTACACAGAATTTCAAAAATGAAATATTTTTTCACAAATGATTTACTCAAAATTCACAATTTTCACAATAAATTCAAGAAAAGTACAAATATAATAACTATATTAAGTATAAGTATAATAAGTATTTAACAATTCTTGCTCAGAATTCACAAAGATTTTGTAAATAATAAATACGCTTTGTTAAAAATAATCTAAATGCATATAAATTGCATGAACTTATTTGTGTTTTACCGAGAAACTTTAAATTGATTTGAAAAAAACCTAAATTCAATTCTCAGAGAAATGTTACATTTAATCGCAAAATGTTTGCATTTTACTGATAAGCGTTACGTTCAGTAGCAAAACTTCTGCTATCTACCTAGAAACTTTACATTTCATTGGAAAACATTGGCACTCTACTAAGAAACTTTACGGTAATTTCCAAAATTATGCACTCTACTAAGCTTTGCGTTTATTTGCATTTAATCACAAACATTTAATCACAAAAATCTGAATTAATTTGAAAAAATTGTCCACTCAGAGAAATGTTACATTGAATCACCAAAAGATTCTATTAAGAAATTTTGTTCATTCACAAAATGTTTGTGTTCTACAGAGAAACTTTGCTTTGCAAAACCTTGAAATGTTACATTTAATCGCAAAATGTTTGCATTCTACTGATAAACATTACGTTCAGTAGCAAAACTTCTGATATCTACCTAGAAACTTTACATTTCATTGGAAAACATTGGCGTTCTCTACTAAGAAAGAATTGGAAAAAATGCGTTAAGCTACTAAGCTTTGCATCTAATCACAAAAATCTGCGTTTTACCACGAAACGTACATTCACAAAATTTGGCGTTCTACCAAAACCCTTTACATTTAATCACAAAACTTTTGCATTCCAGCAAGAACTACTGTTTTTTTGTGAGTAAATGCGAATGCACTAAAATCAATTTCATTTTTTTTTTCTTACAATAGTATAAAAATGTTAATAAAACGAAGTGAACTCAGTTGAGCACAGATTTACATCAAATAACTTAATAATACTTAATAAGTAACCCTTCACTGTGAACTTCACATCTGGTACTGTACGTGTCATTGTGAAGGGCCAGCCAGGATAAAGAAATTATTTTTGGAAGGAGAGGTGAAAAAGCTTGTTGCGCTGCGACAGAGCAGTGTCGAGGAAGCAGGTTCATCAGCTCTGGATCGCCTCACAGTTTCCCGGCAAAAACACTCCGCAGAAAGACAGACGGACGGACGGAGTGGGATGAGCTGGAAAAAGCTGTTCCGATAGTCATGACAGGAAACCGATGACTCACACTTCTCACTAGATTCATCTTTCTTCATTTATTTATTCTAAAGCAAGTGAGAACCAGATCTCATTCAATTACAACGGCATATATATATGTATTTCACGTATTAACATAGTATAGCGTAGTACAAGCCCAAACCATCTACTTGTAAAGAATTACTCTCCTGTATTTTTTTATTCATTTATTAACTTAATATGCGCTACAGTAAAACAGTTTGCGCTACAACCCAGTGTATTTGATCCATCAATACATTACAATTACATGAAATTCAAAAACATTTGCAGTATCAAGCAGCCTAAGGGCTGTTTTTTGGTTGAGGCTTCAAGGGATAAAAACTACTGGGCATGTGCACATCAATATAGCATAATTTTTCTCACATTGTACAACATTACTGTTTTTGCATTATTGTAAGGTGTAGGTTTAGGGTTGGGGTGATTGTCGATGTTGTCGCATTTTTTGCTGCATTCTAGTGACAACACAGTTTTGTACAGCTTAAAATACCTATAAGACCGGAAGTCTTGCATATTCAATTCATAAACGGCACGGTCCGCACTTACTGTAGGTTAAAAAAATGGCAGACGATTTGAATTGACGTTCTTGTTAATCTACAGTATGTCCCATTGTTCTTGGATAATTTCAAATTATTTCGTTTCGTTTTAGGACAAAGAAATTAAACACGAGAGTATTCCCACACACCCGAAAGAATCTTACAGCTATTCTTAACACAGTCAACACTGTTACTTAAAACACAATCATAAACTAAATCTTTGATGCCGAACTTCAGTGCAGAAGGAAAACTCATACATTTACGTACGACGTGACATAATTAATTCTGCATAAATGCATATTTGTGCAATGACACAGCTAGACGGCAAAAGACATCTTTAGAAATCGCTCTCTTGACCTGACATCCACAATGTGTTCCTCTCAGAAACTGGCGGTTTTACTGTGCAAACATTTCACCCGAGACCCCGGAGACCGAATATTCAGGCCGAGCATAATAAGAAGCGTTTACAGTCAGGGGAATGGATTAGACCAGATTATTATGCCTTGAAGGTTAGACGCGTATAAAACAAAGAACCTGGGGAGAGGAGAAGCCGAGACAGGCAGCCACTGCGACACGAGCAGTGTCATGCTGGAAAACAGAGATGGGTGACAAAGGCATGTAGAGGTTCACAGAGAGGCCATGAGTGAACAGAGAGTTATTGAGTCACTGCTGCAAAACCTGCCATTTTATTACTGGAAATTTATTTTACTATGTTTTTTGTGTGTGTTTTATTGTGATGGTTGGGTTAAATATATATATATTTATACATAAACATAACATATTTTCTGAATTATATCAATGCATGGGTTTATATACATAATAAATATACACAGCACACACACATATATTATATTATGCAAACAAATACTTGTGTGTTATTGAAAGATATTTAATATATAATAATACTTTTGTTGTATAAAAATGAAATATAGTATTATATTTTGTGTGTTAAACTATTGTGTTGAAAACCAGTCTTTATAATATCAGAAAATCATGTCTTTTTGAGCTAGACGTAAACATTTTTAGGCATGATCCTGATTTTATTATCGTTCTGTTGCTCACCGCAAATATTAATGACAGGCGACTTATTTAAATGCCCTTAAAAACTATTTATCATTCACATTCATGCAAAACAAGAATTCATCAAAACCGAATTAGCATCCGATGTTAGACATTATCGTTTGACTGTGCCAGGCCATGACTAAAGAGAGCCCCGGAGACATGCTTTTAATGCGCGTGTTGAATAATAAAACACATTAAGCGTCTGTTTCGCTGTCTACCACAAACATAATAACATCAGCTGTCAAAGTTGCCAGACTTTAAAGAATACAGTCAAAAATGGCCTAGCAGACTCGCTTTGTTGAAAAAGTTTTCCCGTATCGATCACGAAATACAAAAAACATCAATATTTTTCATAAAGAAGGTGCACCTGAGGAAATTACTGTTGAACTCTCATGTCAACCGTCAGAAACTGGGGCTAATGATGGTTAGCGATCAATGCTGAGAGAGATGTGGCATGTTTAATGTATCTCTGTGTTCAGATTTCTCCTTCATAAAACTCAACTAACAAACCCTGTTGTCCAGCAATTTAATTTCGATTCAAAAACTGGTCATGTTTTTGTAGTATAATATGCAATTCTTAGCTGGCTAGCAAACAGTAGCCGGTAACTGAACGTTTCAGTGTGCAGATGTGAATTAGCGAATTTTAGTACAGACTTGCAATTTCAGCATCAAAATTCAGTTCGATTGTAAAGTTAGCCTTAATATTATGCTAACTTTATGTTAGAACAGAAAGTCTTGGTTATTCAAGCCCCATTCAGTTAAAAGAACCAGTTACGTTTTTGATGCAAATGCATATTAGCCATTAGCATTAGCACAGATTGAAAAATACGAAAACAGCATTTTTAGCACATTTTCAGATCTGAAACTGTGTTAAAAACACAATTTTTAGTTTACAATTTTCACATCTATAAATGTGTACTGTTGCTATTGACTGTTGACTTATTGACAGATGGTGTTTTTCAAGATGTTCATGATTGCTGAAAGTGTCTTAAACATATAATTAAAAATTGCCATATTTTTCTTAAGGAAAGATTTATTTGTAAATATTTACAAGTGTTTCGAAGATAAATTCATGAAAGTTATAATACTACATAGAAAATACCTTCCAGATAGTGTTTTTCAAGATGGCTGCCAAGAGACCGGACTTGTGGAAAGTCTCCTAAAATATAAAGTCTTGGTTTTTCAACCATGTGTGTGTATATTAGCATTTTGCATTAGCACTGCAAAATAGCATCTGTGGTGTAATTTCAGGTCGAGAATGAAAATGTGTTGTTGTTTTGAAATGTGTGACTGAAATAATGATCAATTTAACTTGTGAAGTCTTAAAATCTCAAAAACGACATACTTTTACATATGAAATTAGTTTAGATGAAATTTAATATAAACAGGTGTTGAACATGACCTGACTTTCAGTACAAAGAGCCAGTTATGTGTATATTAATGAACATAGTGTTAGCAGAGACTGAAAAATAGTTTTTAGCATGACTTGTAAATGACTGGTAATCAAAGTGACTATGATTTTCATACTTCATGCTACATAGTAAAAATAGTTTCGTGGGAATTTCCAGGAAGGCAACTGAACGAACCGACTTGAGGTAAGTTGTCTTGAAAATAATATTCTCTTAAAAATGTCATAATTAGATTTTTTTTTTTTAAATAAGCTAAATATCTTAAAATCTCGCCAAGTCTTGGTTATTCAAGATTCGTTCAGTCATGTTGTGCATGTGTTAGCATTTATCACTTAGCGTTAACATAGAAGGAAAATTGTGCAATTTCAATTGTGCAAATTTTCAGTGGAAAATCAAAAAATATGATCAATTTGTTCTTGTTGGATTTTATTGCTAATTTCTTTTCAGATTTTCCTACTTGTATGTTACATGAAAATAGTGTCTGGTGGGCATTTCCAAGATGGCCGCCAAGTGAATTTATATTAAAAGAATACTGCATGAATGAGCGGCAAAAACTATTGTTGGACAAAAATATAACAATTTGACCTTTTTATGAAATTACACTTGGTAGCATCCTAGCACACAGTGTGTGGGTTAAACGAAAGTCAGATAAGTCACTGTTCGCAGCTAGCCTATCGTTCACAAATGCTAATGACAAGGCAGTGAGTGAACGTAATGTTGTTGTTTCTAACTTTGCCAAAGTTATTTTGTCATTTCTCTGACAGCTCTCCGTTCCCACAGGCGTTTTCTCCTGACAGATCGGCCATGCTTCAAAAACACCTCAGTTTCTCCTCCATAACTCACAGCCAGCTGAGGTTAAAAAATAGCGGTAGCATTGCGCTCGCACCCGCAGCTGCAACTTTTTAATAACAGCTAATGCTCTTTCACTCATTTGTCATGTCGCACCTTTTCAGAGCACAAGAAAGCCCAAATGACCTGAGGCGAGACCGAAATGTAAGCACAGCATGAAAAATGAAATAATGGCTGAAATGCGGGCGCTCCTGCTAGCTGACAGGTGTTTGTGAAAGTCACTTCCGAGTCAGGCCGTACCAGAGTGTCGCTGCCACCCGCTGAGAAACACGGTTACGGGATTTTCCCCAAAAGAGGGCGCAGATGTATATTCGCGCCCACCTTGTTAAGTTCATGTCTGATTTTAATAACTAGTGATGCATTATTGCAGCTGGGAATGATTAAGGAAGCGGGAATAACGAGGAAGTACGTGATAAGAGAGACATTATTAGTAACATCTGTTTGGCGGACAATGTTTGATTCGATAAAAAATGATGGGTGCTGTACATAATTATTTATGTCTTACATTTTCTGAATTCAAACCATATTTGTAGTAGAAAGAGTTCATACATCAATTTTCAACAGCTGAATAATATTTCAATTATATGTTTCATTTACATATATACATGTGTGTGTGTGTGTTTGTGGGTGTGTGTGTATATACACATATTCAATTATATTTAATTCTATGAATTTATTTATTTTGATTTAATTTCATTTTCATGCTGTCTGTCATCTTTTCTTTAGTGATGCGTGGCTTACAGAATAAAGCAGCTAGATGACTAACACTAACCCGCTGTATTGTTGTGTGATTTTAAGCAGCTCAGTCTTGACGTATAATCGGTGCTGATGTCAAACAATGATCCCTAAACCGCAGGTGCACAGATTACACACTGTCAGTGCTGTTTTGGTTAGCAGTGCTTTTCGTGAGGCTCGTCTGAGTTTGTTGTAGTCTCTTCAAATCTATTCTGTCTGTCAGCGTCTCATCTGCAGCAAATTCCCTTTGGCACTGTAACAAAACAATGACTTTTGTAAAAATCCACTCTTGTTGCAACCTTAATTAAACATTGTATTGCTGTATGAAGCAGCAGACAGGCTTTTATTCAAAACCACTCGAGCATGAAAGCCAGACTGAGAGTTTCTCTAGAAACATCTTCTCAAAAAAAATTAAAAAGATGCCACACAGATGCCTTTTTCTTAGCCGAGGCCCTAATGTTGTTTGTTTAGGATGTGTACTAGAATGCAGTGCGCTGACAGTCCTCAGAGAACAGCCGTCAGCGCGTGTGAAGAAACTCCTCGCTGCTTTAGCTGTCATCATTTCTACAGAAGGCTGTGAGCAGTTAGCTTAACAATCACAGATTCCAACTATTTTTAGCACACTTCCCCGTGCTAACTCACCACAATGCAACGTGTCGCTAGGTTGTCAGTGGTACTGATTGGTTGCTATGGTGTTCTGGGTATTTTAACATGTTGCTATGGAGTTGGTAAGGCGTTGTGCGTTGTTTAGGCACAAAATGCAGTTGCTAAGATATTCTGGGTGTTGTTGCAAATGTGCTTGCTACGGTGTCCAAGGTGTTTTCTTATTATGTGGTTGCTTCGTGTAGGTGTTAACCTGTTGTTGTCCCTGCTTAAAACAAACAGTGGTTTATTTTGTGGTTTATGCTGGTCACGTCCAGGCAAAGGACCAGCATAAACCAGCAAAACGACCATCATCTTAAACCAGCATAGGACCAGCTTGAACTAGTATAAACCAGCAAAGGACCAGCATAAACCAGCAAAGGACCATCTTAAACCAGCAAAGGTCCAGCATAAACCAGCAAAGGACCAGCATAAACCAGCAAAGGACCAGCATAAACCAGCAAAGGTCCAGCATAAACCAGCAAAGGACCAGCATAAACCAGCAAAGGACCGGCTAAAACCAGTATAAACCAGCAAAGGACCATCTTAA
>JAUMHI010000068.1:1411199-1422714 GCA_032359435.1 Enteromius unitaeniatus | reverse complement strand
ATAAACCAGCAAAGGACCAGCATAAACCAGCAAAGGACCGGCTAAAACCAGTATAAACCAGCAAAGGACCATCTTAAACCTGAAAAAGTCCAGCATAAACCAGCAAAGATCCATCTTAAACCAGCAAAGGTCCAGCATAAACCAGCAAAGGACCAGCATAAACCAGCAAAGTTCCAGCTCAAACCAGCAAAGGACCATCTTAAACCAGCAAAGGTTTATTTCAGCAGGGGTGTAGTTGCTGAGGATTTATGAGTGTGTTTAAGATATAGTTTTAGCTTTTTGCTTTGTTGTTTCTAAGGTGTTAACCTGTTGTTGCATAGTTGCTAAGGACTTAAATATATAATTCTCTTTAACCTATTGCTATGTGGTTGCTTAGATGTTAACCTGTTTCTATCCTGTTTCTAAGGTGTTCACCTGTTGCTATGTATTTGCTCAGGAGTTATGAGTTATTGAGTTATTACTAAGGAGTTTTGAGTTTTTAACCACATAAGTGTCTTATGTTAAGTGTCTGCTAAGATATTCTGGGTGTTAAGGGTTTGTAAGGTGGTTTTTACCAACTTATGTGGTTGCCTAAGGGTTAACCAGTTGCTAAGGAGTTTTTTGTAATTTTAACCTGTTGCTATGTTGTTTAGGAGTTAAGAGTGTTTTTTCAATGGATTCAGTTCAATGGAGAGCTGGCTATTTCCAGCGATAAGAACAACATCGGCCGTGAGCGACCGTTGGTGACCGGATGTAGGACTCCAAAATGTTTGTATTTAGTGGCAAGAAACCTATTTGCTGTCAACAATGATGTTACTAAGAAACCAGTAATGAGAAAGCACACTAGCGACCTCATCGCCAGCCTCTAGCGACATACAGTGTGAACAGGGCATAAGGTGTTAACCTGTTGTGTAGTTGCTAAAGAGCATTTTTAACCTGTTGTTATGTAGTAACTAAGGAGTTTTGAGGTTGTTGAGATATTCTGGGTGTTTTTACCACATTACGTGGTTGCTAAGGTATTAACCCATTGCAAAGGACTTATGAGTAGTTGTTTTTGTTGCTATGCAGTTACTAAGGGGATATAAGTGATTTTATCTTATTGTTATGTTTTTTTTAATGTGTTAACCTGTTGCTATGCAGTTGCTAAGGAGTTATGAGTGGTTTTATCTTATTGTTATGTTGTTTTTAAGGTGTTAACCTGTTGCTATGCAGTTGCTAAGGAGTTATGAGTGGTTTTATCTTATTGTTACGTTGTTTTTAAGGTGTTAACCTGTTGCTATGCAGTTGCTAATGAGTTATGTATAGATTGTAGTTACTTAGGTGTTGTGGGGATTTTAAGCACATAATGTGGTTGCTAAGGTGTTTAAGTTGTTTTTTGCCAACTTATGTGGTAGCTAAGATGTTAACCAGTTGCTAAGGAGTTGTGAGTAATTTTAACTTGTTGGTATGTGGTTGCTTAGGTGTTAACCTGTTGCTATGCAGTTGCTAAGGTGTTCTATGTTGTTTTTAGCATTGTGAGGTTGTTATGGTGTTCAGGGTGTGTTTAACTTGTTGCTGTGTGGTAGTAATATTGCAGTCCAAACATTTGAGATTCAAATCCCTCCATTATGTCAAATGGACGAATCTGATCTGTTTGAAAACAAAGTGTTTTTATGAGTAAAATGAATGAGTCGTAGCAAACAGTGTTTGTAACAGTAAACAAACGAAGTAATTACGACTGTCCACATGTTTTTCTGGGGTTTTGAGGCTGTATTCTGTTGTGGCAGATGATCAGCACTGGCTCGTCTAATGGACTCCATGAAAGCGTCTTTTATTCCATGTGAAGTTCAGGCCTGTGTGCGTTTACCACACAACCGCATTTGAGAGACCCAGAGAATAAAGGAGCTCATGAATTTATATAAGATGCTGTTGAAATCTGGAGGGATCGGACAGCGCAGGGACAGAGCTTATGAATTCATCCAGAGCTAGTGAGCTATAAAATGGACTTTCTGATTCCCAAAACACCTTGTACGTCTAGCTTCGCCCGCGCAATTACAGAGAAAACTAAAGGCCGGACGGTGCTTTTGAACCTGCTAAACGTTTAGCAATAGCCAGAACTCACACTGATGAACTCGTGTGTGAGACATGATGCAGGTTTCTGACAGTGTATGTTATTAGCGATGTAAGCGATTGAAAAAATAACTCAAACAAAAGACTTTTCTATATTTATTTCAGAAATAATTTGTATATTGAATATATTTGTATTGTATTGTATATTTCTTAGGTTTGTAATGATTTCAATTAATATAAATAGTTTAATTATTCCTTAAAAAGTATACATAAATATAACATTTACATATATTATTATTAATAATAATTGTATTATATTTATGTAATAGTTAAGCATTTTTTTCAATTTCAAACAAGGATAGGATTTATTTATTTATTTTCTAAACTAATATGCATATTAAATAATATTTATTATATTTATTATAGACCCAGATACCTACATCCATAATTTTAAAATGTGAAAATGTAAATTTATGCAATGATTATTATGTCATTTATTTATTTATTTTATAATAGTTAATTTTTTTAAATAAATGTAGGATATTTATATTATATATATTATATAATATATAGGATATTTTTGTTTGGTGCTTAGTTAATTATTTAAAAATAATTAAATTTCTACTAACATAATTTATTTTCTGATATACACTTTTATAATTCTTAAATAAACAAATATAAAAGATTTACATGTAGCATTGATTACATAGCTTTAATAATATTTAAGCATCTTTTGTAGATTTTTCCAGACATTCATTCATTCATTTCAAAGAATCACACAAAAAAAATCTAAAATATCTAAAAAGTTGAATGTTATTCCTTTCACTAATTCATTCATTTAATAAAATTCAAACAATATTTACTACATTTGTTTATTTTGTGTAGGTTTTGCCTTTATTGCAAATTAGTTCAAAGACTTGCATATCCAGTTTTAATTTAAAGGGAGGCCTGTCGAGTATTAGACGCACTTTTTTGCCTTACAGTGTTGTCAAATGATTGTAGTCATCCAGATATTTCAGGAGAGACTCGTTCCACACATGCATTGATCTAAAGTCACCTTGCATTGAAGTCATGAGTCGAAATTAAAGTTTAAAGTCCAGTTGAATCAATATTGACGAGCCAGTGGAGAATCATCATGAGCTTGTCATTTGCCATCCATTAAGATGTTCAGATGAACGCGTGAACCCTTCCTCATGATCTCAGGCGATACTATTAATTGGCGTGACCTCTGATGGACCTTTGATGGAAATGCATTCACTGCCTTCATTGATTTGCTGTTCGGCTCAGATGAAGTGTTGGTGTGTCGTCAGTATAACAGTGTTTGAATCTTCATTACGCTATTCTGTGTCTGGATTTCAGCGTTTATCTGTATAAATAGGTTTATTGGCCTTGTGAGGATTTTTGGCTTTGCAGTGATTTCACTAAATATGAACTGTTTAAGTGGATAAATATAGTCTGTGTGGATGTGGTGGTTTGTGGCAGAAAGAGACCTAAGTCAGTTGCACAACACTAATTTAAAATAATAATCTAATAACAAGTCATTTTAATACTGATTATATTTATTTAACAGCTAAGCATTTATCACAGATATTTATTTATTGTAGGTTATGCACATATCCCATTTTTTATAAAAAATGTATAATGTATTATTAATTTAGGATAACACTTTATGACCGTTTCAGTCTTTTTATTTTACGTTTTATTTGTTTATTGCAGATTCATTAAAAATGTTTGAACAAAACAAATACCAAATTCCTTTAAATAAATAAATGAATAAACTGATTGATTGCTTCTAGATTCCTTTCAAATAATAGACTATGTTGGATTTGACATCAAATTAATTTCTATTTTTTAATATTATGATTTTTGTTTGTATTTTGAACTATTATCTTTTTATGCTAACATTTGTTTATATCTGCAATTTTTTTTCAAATTAGTAGTATTAGTAGTTTTAGTAGTATTCAAATCGCTTGTTCGTGCGTCTTTAATTTTGAGATGAATCGCTTCTTCTTCCAGCTGCAGTTTTGCTACGCTTTCGTCAGCTGTGATCCGGGCTCCTTCGGTGGTCTCCGATCTCTCGGGGAGCTGTTAACAGCTGGGTGTTTTGGTCCAGATCTCCACCACCGCGGCGGTGCAATCAGCTCTGTAATTAGGATTCAGCGCCGGCCTCCTCTGCCACTTTCAATTGGCACCAACATGGCAGCCGAGGAGCAAATCAGGTCTGGTAGTTCAGCCCAGAGACACAGGCAGAAAACCAGCTACGGATTTTGGCGGGAAGAGTTCCCGCTCCTTCAGCTGAACGCTGCAAATTGGCGCTAAATTAGCGCACTGAATCAGAGAAAAGTTGATTCTGTGTACATAAATGAGTACATGTGACAGCAGCTATACTTACCGTCAGCCGAATCACGTACATTGACAAGAGTTAGCCCACGGTGTCACGTCTTACTGCCAGGCGTGAGTTAACTATTAACAAACTGTTGTTTCATAGCAACCGACACTCATTAAGAAGTTCATCATTGGCTGCTATATTCAGCACACTACCCTTGGGGTGGGCGTACATCCAGCGCAAACATCTCTTATGAAGAGATATGAAAAGATGAAGCAGAAACTAATGTTGAAAGACATGTCAAGACATCATATAACAGCTGGTCCCGGGAGAGGATCTCTCTCGTGCTCGCGGAGGCGACGACTTTGTGCGTTTCGAAGCATCTATTTTTTACATCCGGCCCAATTAGATCACGTCAGCAGAGTTTTACACCTGCAAATTATTACATGGCAAAACTATAAAGATGCAGATAAGAAATACAGGGTTTGTGGTCGTGTACAACACTCTTGAAATGTTGTCAAATGGTTGCGTAAGTGTTCTGAATGGTTGGCAAGATGTTCTCGTGTGGTTTCTAGGTGGTTGCTTATTGACAAGAGGATAAAAAGACTAAAAATTGACATCATAATTTCAGTTTTGTCATAATTCTGACATTTTGTTTCTTAAAGGAATTGCTCACCCAAAAAAGAAAATTATGCCTCAAGTAGTTTCAAACCTGTATGAATGTCTTTGTTCTGCTGAACACAAAGGAAGATATTTTGAAGAAAGGTCAAACCTGGCTGTTGGCCACCATTGACTTTCATAATATTTTTTGTCCTACTATGGAAGTCAATGCTGACCATAAACAGCCTGGTTTTAACTTCAAAATATCTTCCTTTGTGTTCGGCAGAACAAAGAAATTCATACAGGTTTGAAACTACTTGAGGATGAGTAAATGTAGAAGTTAATTTTGACTTTATCTCATAATTATAGAATGTCAAATGAAATGTTTTAGATCATAATTATTTCAATGTTTTACCTGATAATTATATCTCATATTTTAATCTTTGTCATAATTGTGGATTAGTATGTCATAATTTTTCCTTTTGAAGTTATAATTACAACTTTTTTATCTCATAATAATGATCTCATAGTTTCAAATTTGTCATAATTGTGGCATTTTTACAGTTATAATTTTGTCTTCAACTCATAATTTGTCTTCATGTCCAATGTCATAATTTTAATGTTTATCTCATAATTATGTATTTTATCTCATAATGTAGATGAATGGTAAATCAGACATTCGCAGGTGCTCTATAGATTGTTACCACATCTAAAAAGGCTCTGTGATGTACTTTTCTAACGATATGGCTCAAATTCTAATCTATTCACACTTTTTGTTATTTTCACCCTTTTTATTGTCCGCCGGTGAAAGTTTGTGTTAGCTCACTCAGTTTCAATTTTAAACTTACAGAATATTGAATACACAAAACTATGAAAACTGCAAGATTTCTGCTAGTTGATTACAAACGTTGGCCAATGGTTGAATAAGTATTCTGCATATGATTTTAGCATGTTGATATCTGGTTGCTAAGGAGTTCTGGATGGTTTCTAGGTGGTTACATATTAGCCAGAGTCTAAAAAGATATTAATCAGATGAACATTGTTTGTTGTTTTCATTGATTTTATCATCCACCGACAAAGAAATATGTACCTTCAGTCCCTTAAAAGTATGACATGTTTGCTGCAACAAGTTACACTCAGAAGATAAGGGAGTCCAGATCACAGAGTTTTTTACAAATTGTTTTATTCCAAACAACTACAAGATAATAACGAACAGCGGGTACTTACAGTTCACACTGAGCAGTTTTAAAAGAATAACATGTTTTGCATGACAAAATATTCTCTTTACTTGCTAATAACATACAGTGGGAACTTAAAACTCACATTTAGGACATAAAATAGTACAAGATCTTTGGTGTGATAACTTATGCTTCAAAAATCTAATACTTGTGGGGTTAGAGTTCTGCTTTAGTTTCTACATGTGAGTTAGTATTAGCAAACATCACTAATAAATTATGTGGCAAGCAAGCTTAAAAAGTGTTTTAACCTTCATATGTGCAACTTCAGAGTTAATGGAGCTGATTATTCATGGAGAAATATCTGCCGCATTGGGTGAGGTATTTATAGTATTAGTGTGGCTGTGGGGATGGTGTTGTTTTTTACCGTTGTGCATAAGATTGCAAGCCATCCGCCGACAGAAGGAAGTGCCTCCGTTTTCTGTCAGAGTTTAGCACCCTCGCCTACTTGTGCCATCCGTTAGACAGTTGCCATAGATATCCCATAATGCCACAGGCGCAGCAATGCAGAGAAGCTAGGAGACGACAGGAAGCTCAGTCTGTCCATTAGCCCGTAAAGCTGCTGTTGCCTTAACAAAACCTCAAATTTATGGAAGCCCATTTCCACCAGATAAGAAAAGAAATCATAACTTGGAGAGTCAAAATTCTAAGGTGAAAAGTTGAAATAAGGACTTTAAAAGTAGTGCATAGTACATCATAATTATGACTTTACATTTTTTAATTGACATACACAGTCAAAATTATGACATATTTTTTTAATCTCAGAAATTCAATATAGTGTGTCATCATTTTGACTTTTTATGTCATCATTTTAACTTTTTTTTTACTTTATCTCATAATTATGACTTACTATGTCATAATTTCAATGTTTTGTCTAGTAATTGTTTTTTTATCTCATGATGTTGGCTGTCATAATTATAACTTGGCATGTCATGATTTGGTCTTATGCCATAATCTTGACTTTTTATCTCATAATTGTTTTACTTAATTGTGGCTTAGTATGACTTAGTATGAATTCTTTTTAAATCATAATTATGAGATAATGCCATGTTAGCATTTTATCTCATAATTATGTATTTTTGTCTCACAATGTCACCTTAATCATAGTTATGATTATCAGTTTCAACTTTCTTTTTTTTTATCTCATAATTTCAAATTTGTCATAACTTTGTGGCTATGCGGTAATTTCGACTTTTTATGTCAGTTTTGGCTTATATCAAATTTAGGATGTCATAACTTCAACTTTTAACTTAAAATGTCATAATTACGACATTTAGGCCAACTCTTGACGTCAGAATTTTGTCTTTTTATCTCATAATTATGACTTAATGTCATAATCTTTACGTTCTATCTAATAATTATGAATCATTTTGTCTTACAATGTCGACTTTGTCATAATTATGATTATATATCATGATTTCAGCGAGTCATATTTTTTTACATTTTTATCTCATAATAACCATTTCATAATTAATAATAATAATCGCAAAATTTAAGGCAACACTTTACATCATAATTTCAACGTTAGATCTCATAATTATGGACTCTTTATCTCATAATGTCGACTGTCGTAATTGTGGCTTATGATTGTGTCATAATTTCACTGCATTGTTATGACTTAACTTAAACAATTGTTTCTTATGTGGTGGACAAATGCTTCCACACGCACAAACATACTTAATCTAATGAGTGCAGAACTTTCAGGAGCTGTCTGCTTGTTAGCTTTTATTCCAGTCACCTCAAACTCGTTTATTGTTAAATCAGAGCGACGACTCTGCAAGCTGTAGCCACTTTGTGACAGATCAGTAAAAAGGAAGGACAAGAGATTTAGTTGTAGGAGAAGGAGAAGCCTTCAGGGTATCCCTTTCAATAGTGTAAATGAATCATGAAATCAGCCTGAAACGGAAGAGCTAGTTGTGTAACAGTTGGCAAATGGCAGGTTTTTTGTGACTGCTGTGGAGGATTTGAACTCCAGAAGATGTTTCTGGTTGCCAACGTGTTCTGGTGCCGACTGGCCTCCGCTCAGGCTAAGTTTGGCTCTCACGCCAGAACCGATCAGCATGTGCGGCTGCCCACACGTGTGCCATAGGTATACAGCATGAAGAAGCAAAGGCTGAGAATATGCATGAAAGTTACTGAAAGTCAGGAGGACACGGTCTGGTACGCCAACTCGTTGGTGACTCGTCCGGGGCCAGTCTTCCTTTACCAGCTACAGAGAGAGGCAGAGTCCAGTCGCGTAACAGTGTGTCCTCATCCATAAAACCCTCTACAGCTAGTAAAACATGGTTTTTAAGAAATCTTTTTATATTGATTCTAAAAATAGAGAAAGGGCCGTATTTCACCCTAATATTAAAATTAATCCAGAAAAAAAGCAAAAAGACCCAACGTTCTTAAATTCACATCTCACATTTTTTCATTTCAAACAATAAGAAATTGTGATTTGATGTCATTTGTGACTTCAATAGTCACTTCAACACTAGAAATGATTATTATAGTTGTAATACATAAAGTGTATTCACTCAAAACCAACGTTTAAAATTCATAAAGAGATCCATGTGAAAACAGATCAATGTGAATTGAGTGGTTTGATCCAGTTTATTTGATGACCTTGATATACTTGATATGATATTATTATTGGCCTTTATTCACATATAAACACTAGCGCTCCCTGTTCATTCACAAACAGTGTTTGCAGCATCCAGTCTAAATAGAAGCTCAAGCATGCTTGTCTATAAGGTTCACTGTTATGCAACTAACAGTGTGGTTTGTTCTCATGAATCAAGTACGGTTGAGCATCAATTTATGTTCCTTTATTAAATGTAAACAATGTTAATATCATTATATATGTTATATAAAGGGACTTTTTTTGTTTTTTGTATGACTTCTTGGATGAAAAGACTTTTTATTGGACAAAACTATATACCTTTGTGCATTAAAGAGAAATCAAAACCTTATGGGTTTAGAATAAACAAGGCAACATTTTGTGTAACAGTATTCCTGAAATCAATCATTTAATAACATACCTGACAGTCTTGAAAGAGCTCGTCATGGTCTTCCTGAAGAGACCCCGTGAGGCGACAGACAACTGAACGCTTTCTTTCTCAATAATAAGGATTTTGAAAGTTTATAATTTACTAAAGCTTTCCATGCTGCAGTGTGACATCACAGAACACATGACTCAAAGTGAACTGGCAGAAGATGATGTTTTTAAGATCACATAAAAAATGAGTGAGTTAGGCCAAGTTAAGGTTTTATATTATATATATATATATATATATACATATATATAATTTGTATTATTATAGAGCAATGACATGTAATGTGCTGTTAAATCTATCATAATTTTTATTTACCAAAAAGTGTAGTTTAACAAGTCAATATGATTGCATTATAGCATTTTCCAATCCATTTACATTCTCACTTATTGAAAAATATTGTTTTGCAAATTTATTTTTCATTTAATACTGATTTAATTAAAAATAATGATTTTATTAGTGTATGTGATGTCATTTATTGAATCTATTATTTTACAGTAGCTTGAAATCTGTTGTTCAATCTATCATCATCATCAGTTTCGTTTACAATAAGTTTAAAATTATTCATAATTTATTATACTAAATCATATCATATTTAACTTAATTACATTTAACACTAATGTGTCAGTACATCTCCTAAGTAAGCAAGTGATAAAAGTGAATACAAATTGAATACAAGTTTGAGGAGTAATATTCAAATCCACATTAAGATTCCCCCCTTCAGATGATTTTAAAAAGAGGCGTGGCTTCGACCAGCGCGTTGCTGAAAGGGGCGGGGCCATCGCAGCGTCTTTCTAAAGCAGGGGCGGAGTCTGAGCGAGAGAGAGGAAAAAGGAGAGCTAGAGAGAGAGCGCGGTGGGTGGGCGTGTCCATGACGTCACCCTCGAGCTCTCCTCGGAGCGCACAGCTGTGGTTTCTCCGGAGCGGAGCTTGAAATCAGACGCGCCGAGCGAGACGCAGCGCTATCCGGGGGATTTACACCGCTATCCGCCGCCCTCCGCTGCCCGGAGCCCTCTCTCTACCGCCTTGGATTTGCTCTCTGCTTGGATTATTACCGTGCTTTATTCCCTGGCGCGACGCGCACGAAGATGTAAGGAGGTTTTGCGCGGAGAACACAGCTCGTTAAAGCAAAGGTAAGAGCAGTTCAAGACTTTATTCTCATGTCAGACACGGGCTGGGGATGAAACGCGCACTTCAGACGAGGAGCGTCTGGAGAACCGCACGCGCTCGGAGAAGGAGGTGCCCCGTGCGCTCCAGACGCGTTTTGCGCATTGGGAATCAACTCGTTTTTGACGCCTTCCAGGACTTTGCGCGTTATTTTGGGGGGTGTTATCCTTCGGCTTCGTCCGTGGGACGGTCATCCCGCCCACAGGCTCCCAGAGCCCCGCTCGTGTAAAGTGAGAATCGATGCCACCGTGCGCCGGTGCCAGCCTCGCGTATCTGATTTCAGGCGCATTTCTAATGAAAGTCCGCTCATGCATCTGATTTGTACTTGCGAGCTGCTGTTCTTCAGCCCGGAGATGCCCACCTGCTGGAAACTAGTGAGCAGCACTCAATTTCAGCGCTATTGAAATCAACATGTAGATGGAGTCCGGAGAGGTTTTAGCAGACGATTGCATCCCCAAACTAAGAAAACTGCGCGCATTTGCATTGCATGAATGATTTATGAACATCAGTCGTTTTACAAATCAATTGCATGCTCCAAAACTGATGCTCTCTCTCTCTCTCTCTCTATATATATATATATATATGCATGTTTTTATGAAGGTTCTCGTGCAGTATTTCTTTCTTTATTAACAGTGTTCATGCATTGGATGCACTACATTTTGGGACTGAATAATGCATGAAAGTGTCGCGGAATAAGGGTTTTCACGGACTCAACTTTTGCTTGTGCTCTTGAATGTGTGATATATTGGTGTGAATCGATGTGAGATTGGAGTGTTTTGTGTTTTTTGCTCAGTAATGGACATTCTGTCTTCAGTGCATCCTTCATTGCTTGAAACGAGGCTTGACAGTGGAGTAATTCAAAGCCACACCCTCTTTATGGACTTACATCATAATCTCATGCCGGCTTTCAACAAATTAGGATGATTGTTCGGGGTTTTTGTTTGTCCCCCAACGTCTCCAAGAGAAGGTTTTGACAGATTTTGCCTGTTTCTTTAGGGACAAATTTGTCCTCAAACTACAAAGACACACACTAGTCAGAGATTGTCTTGTGTGTGTGTGTGTGTGTGTGTCGAAATTTCTTCAGAAAGGAGTTTTTTTTGGCTCAGAAGATCAAAAAGCATCTC
>JAUMHI010000068.1:1382030-1401100 GCA_032359435.1 Enteromius unitaeniatus | reverse complement strand
CAGAAACTCTCCAAAACCTAGCAACAACTTAGTGAAAGCACAGAGACTCTTCATAACGTAGCAACACTTTAGTAACATCACAGAAACTCTTCAAAACCTAGCAACGCCTTAGTAACTGCACAGAGACTCTTCAACACCTTAGTAACAGCCCAGAAACTCTCCAAAACCTAGCAACAACTTAGTGAAAGCACAGAGACTCTTCATAACGTAGCAACACTTTAGTAACAACACAGAAACTCTTCAAAACCTAGCAACGCCTTAGTAACTGAACAGTAACTCTTCTAATACTTAGCAGCACACTAGAAAAAGGACAGAAACTCGTAAAACACAGAGCAATACCTTAGTAACTCTTCAAATATCTAGAAACCACAAAACTAGATTTTCATGTTGCTACATATAGCATAGCAACTATTAGAACATTTAACGAACCACTTAGCAACATGAAAATCTAGTTTTGTTTTCATTGTATTATTATAATGAGCCACTAAACAGCTCAATGTCAGCATCATGAGCCCATCATGGCGGTTCTGTCAAAGCCCAGACATTCCTTCGGATGACTTTTGATGGAGATGTTGTCGCGTTGTTCCCTGCAGTTGTTTGCGTAAAGCAGGTGCTCGTCAGCGTCTCTGTGGTCACAGTAAATCAGCAGGCCTGTTATCGTCAGCCGTATATCTGCATATTGTCATGAGACGCCGCCAGCGGTGCTCGTCTGACAGCGTAATGGATGAGATGTTGTGATACGCTTTTATTTGTGCTGCTCTGAGCCTTGACTCCATACTCACTGTGTCTCTTCTCGTTTGACAAATTTGTCCTAATTTATGGTTGTTTATAAAAGCCGTGAGGCAATCCATTCTGAGCTCCCCCCATCAAACGGCCGGCCGTACATCAAACCCACTCCAGCGGCTTTAGCTGCTTTTAGTGTCTTCAAGCTGATCTGCCATCTCTCACGACCCAGGCGCTTTCTAGAAGATTCCCTCAAGGTCACTGTGACCACCTGGAGGAACATTACCTTGCTCTTTTGAAGCTCAGGACACTACATTCTCACCAGGCACTATGCAACATGTCTGTAGGAAACAATGTTTGTCAATAATCGCTTATTATAAACAATTTATCAGTAAAACTTTGTAAATGTTATGGAAGGAAATGACTTGCGAGTGTAAGTGTACTTGCATGCTTTAGTAAATTTGATATTTCTTTATAGTTTTGTTGCAGATGTTTTTCCTAAAACTCAGAGAGTCAATTTTTGATTGCAGACTATTCGTTACTGAGCACTTTGTTGACGTCTCTTGTGAAACTCTAGACCAGATACGGTTGAGATTACTGGGGCCTTTTTTTCTCAGGGGAACCATCTAAGTGGGATACATAAATTTCAATTACCTCTCCATTTAATTTCTTTGCTGTGTAGTAGAAACAATCTCATTTGTGATCCCCACCATAGGCGTGCAGCTTGCACCTGTCCTTCACTTGACCGCTCGTGTACTGTATGCGAACGCTGCAGTTAGTAGAGGGTTCGGTTGGTCACTCTGTCGATGCTCTTTGGTGTAGATCAATAATTCCATTCATGGGGCACAAGCACAAGTGCAGGACAAAGTGCTTTTCTGATTGCTGCTGTATGACGCTCGTATCGATTCTCGGCCGGGATGTTTTAGCTACACTGATCAGAAAGAATTGCAGATTGTTCCATTTGCCTGTAAGTAAGCCAAATATATTCAATTATGTCCGTGGCCTAATCATATTTTGCAGATATTGTTAAATGGACAGGAATAAGATACAAGACAAACATCTTACCCTGATGTCAAAGCTCATCTTGCCCATCCTAGGCATGTTCAAACTGTATATTTGACAACAGAAATGTGCATTTTTTACAAAGTGGGCTTTTTTCACAATTTGCTATCCTATTGTAAAACAAACAAAAAAGAAAAATACCAAACTGGTCTGATTTTCTAGTTTTAGAGGGGGTTTGAGGGAAGTCAGTTCAGCAGACCAGATCTGGCCAACTAAACAGCAGCTAACAAGACTGGGAGACCATCTAGACCAGCCTAAACTGGTTTAACATAATCTGATTTGCTAGTTTTATATGACTTTTGGTGCAAGTAGACTGCAAGAGCCTAAACTGATTTTCTGGTCATTGATGCTGTTCTGATTTGCTAGTTTTAGTTTCACAGCAATCAGACTGGGAAACAAACTGGTTTCCTGGTCCTTCAGTCTGGTTTGTTTTGGCAGTTTTAGAGGTCTTTTGGAGTGGTCAGACTGAGAGACCATCTAGACTGGCTGAAATTGGTTCGTTTCACATGGTCTGATTTCGTAGTTTTAGCGGGGATTTGGGGCAACCAAGCTGGGAGACCATTTAGACTAAATTGAACCCGCCTACACTTTTTTATTGGTCCCTAAACCTGATATGATTTGCAGCTTTTAGAAGTGTAAACTGGCAAAGATCAGCAAAACAGTTTAGGCTGGCTTAAGACATTTTTATCAAGGATATAAACCTTTTTTCCCTGTAGAAGGCAAATAGTAAAAAACAAAAAGTGCTCCACCATATCGGTGGTAGGGGACAATTTAAAAGTCACATGACTGGCCCCAGAGTCCACACACATGCTTCAGGTTACACCCCCTCTCTTGTTTTAGATCAAGGTCATTGGTAGTTTAATGCTGCTGTGAAATATGCAGGCGGTAACATCGTTACCCTTGTTGTGACAGGTTTCAGGTGCACACAACGGCGCCATCCATCAGTCAGAGCGATGGATTGGACTCAACAATGGAGTCTCTAGACGCCCACCAAACCCCCAGTAAGACGCCCCGCGCTGAGCCCGAACCTTCACAAGCAAAGCAAGCTGTGGTACGGCACAATAAATCTTCCTCACCCTCCTCTTATCGGACCTCACTGTGGTCAGTGTGCTTCCTGCGGTCTTAAAGGCCGATTGCACTTTCCTCCTCGCTGTGTTCTGAACGCAATGATGCCTCGAGGGGATTCATAATTCAAGCCCCATTGATTTGCGGCCATAGATGTGCATTAGTGTGAAGGTGAAAGAAAACGGTTGCTGGTTCCTGAAAAAAAAACCACCCTCTGACTTTGATCTGAACGGGGATAGGGTTTGCTCCATAAATTGAGCTCCGGTGTTATGAAAAGTAGCAAATTGCCCTGATTATAGTTACGAACAAGCTTGGGCGCTAATGAAAGATCACACAGTACACTTTGGGGTGCTTCCATATGTTGAAGTTGCTCATCAGCGGATTTTACAGCAACACAGCTGGAGCACAAGCTCAGGGATGGTTCAGTCGCATCTATTCCCCAAGTAAAAGCAGCGTGAAGTAATTACACTGTGGGTCATCATCTAATTAACAAGCTCAAACAACACAATCAGTCATTGTGAGAAAAAAAAAACAAGCCTCTTGAAGTTTATGGGGAGTCGGAAGCGTCAAGTTGATGCATTGTTTGGTTGAAATAACAGCTATTGGTAACTCCGTCTAGGTCTGTTGGCTCTGCCAATTGACGTTGTGTTTGCTGTTCTTGACCTCTTGTTGTAAACTTTATGGATTTGACTGACAAAGCCACTGAGGCGTTTAAGTCTGTTTAGAGGCTTGATCCAGATTTTCTGGCGAGCAACGCAGGCACCCTTGCTGCACGGCTAAACTAGAAAACACTCAACTGCTTTGACAGGGTGATGTTTGGTCTTTAAGAAGTGACCAGAGAGAGAGTCATATATCATGGTGCATTTTCCCTCGTTCGCTGTGTTGTACGATTCAAGGGTTTGATGGATAGCAGCCCTCCTGGCACTCTTGAGAGAGAGAGAGAAAGAGAGTGAGAAAGACTCAGCTATTGACAGTCTGTGCCTGTGAGAAAAAGCTCATTCTTCTCTTTCTGTGTAGTGTGGAGCAGTACATCTTCTGGACGTCTTCAGGCTATATTCGAGTGTGTTCTTCACAGGGAGGTCTATAATACCTGGAGAAAGCTGTCTGTTAGCATTCCCATTCATTCAGTGGTGCAAGATATACACAATTTGACAATCCAGAACGCCACAGACAGGGCTCGCTTTTAAGATCTGCCTCTGGTGATGCATCTACTGTAAAATCACGAAGAATTATGTATATGTTCCTTGCAGGAAAATTCATTATTTAGAATGCTTGGTTACTTTTGAATAGCTGTCGATAGAGAAAGATGCTTCATGGAACCAGATGGTGAAGTTGGAGAGTATGGTGCATGCTAACCACTCCAAACTTGACACCTTTGTGTTTCATAGAGCTATGACGCCCCTTTGCTGGTATTATAGAGGACTAGGGGTGTGATAGTACATTACAGTTCTGTACGTACTTCGGTACATGCACATGATTCAGTTTTTAGCTAAATTGATTTCTAAATTATAACATGCTTTTTGTGTTTTTAAAATTGTTTTACACACACTGGCTGTCATAACTTGTTTCATAACCGATTTATTTAAACACAGGTAAAGCAAAATATAATGAGTACGCAGTCTAATATTCCTTCTCTATACTTTAAATTCTTTGTGCACTTATGAACCGTGGACACTCATGACTTTACTCAAAGTAAATTAAATGCTATTTGACATTTTGTTTACAAGCCATTTTATTGCTGCCTTTATGTGGTTGAAACACTGACTGAGTGATTAAAGGAGGCATGAGATGTTCATTCATGATTATTTCACGTTAAAACTAGTATTAAAAAGGAAGAAATGATCGCGCTGCCATTTGAAATGAAGCGTATAAACAGCAACACATCAAAATCATCAATTACTGTTTGAATTTCCTGACTAAAAAATGTACACAATTTGAAAAGTTTTCTTAATAATAGTAAAAATATAAGACTGGAAGTTTTCAATGATGTTCCACTAATGCAGTGGTTAAAGAATGCTGTATTTGTTCGATATACGTACGTGTGTACCAAACCAAAACATGATATATTTACGGATATATGTATTGTTATACTAGCCTGGGCCTGCCCATACTTCCTTTGACGCTACATTCATTTCGCGAGCAAAGTTAGTCTGGCCAAGCTGCCGTTTTAGAGCATTTCAGATTCCCAAAAAAGTGGGAATCTGAAAGTGGGAGATTTTTGGAGTAGTTTATAGTGTGGCTATAACTTCTTCTAAAAGGCTAGCCTGACTGTAGATAATGAGTAGCTTGTAGCGAGCTGCAGTTTCATAGTAGCCTTCTGTTAGCTAATGGAAAGGGGTCGGGAGCATTATTTTCACCTTTTCTGCCGGGTTTTGATGGATGTGAGGTGTTATGTTGGATGTGAGGGGCCGGAACATTCTGCCTAGCCTCACCTGATCTCAGCACTTCATCATGAAAGAAAGATGATTTGATAAAGATAAAGGAGGTGCTATGGCAAAGTGCCTAGCATTATATTTTGCACTCAGCCTGGGGTGTATGGTTGAAGGAATCATGTTGAAAAGCCATAATTATGTTTTCACAGTGTTTGTTTGATATTACTTCACTGTTCAGGACTAGCTAAATAAAAACAGTGACGCAGCTAAGCGCTAGCAAGTCTCTACATCTTTATTTATGTATTTAATTTATTTATGTATTAAATGTTCGTGTGAATTGTGGAGGCTACTATTACAGTTTTTAGTTTCAGTCTATATTATTAACCTCATGTGTTTCACACTTAGCATTCTTTGTAATAGCATATAACTGCTTCTTGTGATGGTCTCTGTTGGGCTTCTATTGTTTTTAGCAGCGCTTATTTCGTTAGCTTGTAGTTTAGCTAACAATTTCACCTTGTCAGGTTTTACCCCTTAAAAGTATGATCTGCTTTTGAAAGCCTTCTCAAAAGCTAACTATTACCTTCCTAATAGCATTGTTTCTAATTAGAAATAGGTAGCTGCTATAAAAACTTTCTTTCTAAAAGCATAGTTAGCAGATTTTTGTTAGCTTGTAGTTTAGCTAAGTTATTTTCGGGTTGTATATGTACCTGTATATGTTTTCAGCATATAGCTAGCTGATTTTTGTTAGCTTTAAAAGTAGTGAACTACTTACCTTTACATAGTTTTAAGCTTGTTGTTTAGCTAACCGTTTCCCCTACTGTTATTTCTCTCTTAAATAGCATTTTTTGTCGTCAGCTGCTTTTGTTAGCTTGTAGTTTAGCTAATAATCTTTTTCGGTCGTTTTGCTTTTAAAAAACATTCATGAAGTTTTTTGTAGCTTGTAGTTTGTTTCCCCTTTTCAGCTTTTTCCCGATGCATTATTTCAAATATCATATAGTTAGCTGCTTTGGTAGGCTTGTGTAGCTAACACCATTCCAAGCTGTTCTCCAAGTTTCCATCTTAAATATCATTCTTTTCTAATAGCAACAAATAGCTAGTGTTTTGTCTGTTAAAAAAAAAGAGTAGCACTCTACATTAAGAGCAGTTTCTAACTTGGCAAGCGAGTTTCACTTCCCAAACACTGCATTAGTTCCAGGTCTTTGTAATCCACTGAATTCCCAGAGAAGGCTGAACGGTTCAAATGCTTGCGGTTCGCTCAGTTAGAGAGGTCATTACGTATTCCACTGAAAATCCAGTGGCTTTTGGGAGCGTTGGCTAAACATTTAAGATGTGCTATTCATGAAGGAGGGATATTCCTCACGCTGGAGACTCGAGTCGAGAGAGAGACCGGGAGTCTCGCTCCTGGTGAGAGGAGACCCTGAGTCGACCTTTCCTCAGATAATTCCCAGCGACTCGACTCCTTGTTGTCAACTAATTAATAATTCAGAGACAGCATTATGTGTCCTGTTCAGAGAGCAGAACATTTCTTAAGATGAGCCTTTGGGCTTCTTGGCCTCTGCTTCCCTGTCTGTAACCAGTTTGTTTAGAAACACATTTTTGAGAACTCTGATTAGTGTAGAGTACACTGAATGACTACAGCAACTACAGAAAAACTGTTTCTGGATTTACAGTTAAATCCAAGAGAAGGTGAGTTATCAGGTTGCTAATCTAACAAAGTCTAATAAGCATAAACATACCTAAATCTTAAATTTACATATATTCTATTACAGATTCTGTTTATCATCCCTTCTTTAAAATACTTTTATTGTAACTTGAATGTTTTAAAAACAACACTGAAATCAATTTATATTATTAGATGAATTGTTTTAATTGTATTTATATTATTTTATAAAACATAAGTATATCAGCATAAAAGTACCACAACCACAGGTATATTGTACATTTTTGTGATTAGTTTTAGAATGTTTTAAGTTACAGTTGCATATTTTCTTTTTGATTTAAGTTTTAATTTAACAGTTTTATTTCATAGTTCTTTTAATATATATCCATTATAAATATAATTTTTTTAATGAATATTAAATTAGTTTTAATTTGGCTCTTAATAACCAAAATCAATGGGAATGGACATTTATAAAGTCCAAAAATAACACATTTGTATCTATTCTTCACTCAAGAGCAGCTTGAACATTCTTCAAAATCTCTCATTTTGTGCTATACAGATGAAAGTAAGTCATATGGGTTTCAAACCATGTGGGGTGTGTAAATATTAACAGAAATGTTATTTTCAGGGCGATCATAGTGTATTAGATTATATATATATATATATATATATATATGTATATATATGTTTCAAATGTTATTGCAGTAACAAGAAAATACTATTCAGGTCTTTCACCATGTTTAATTTAATATTACTTAACATGTCTTTACATTTATCAACGATTTTATTCCTAAGCTGACATTTTTGGGCTATGTTTAGTGTTTTAGAAAAAGCACAGATCTCATCAAGGTCACAATCTGTTTATCTTTTTTCCGTGAATGCCATCTATATTAAAACATGACCTGTGCCATTTTAAAGAGACTGACCTGGCGATAACAAGCTAAAAGACGCAGAGAAAAAGCCCAGTTAGCTGCCTCAAAGAGGCTCGAGGAGGAGGTAAAGGATGAATGAAGAGCCGCTGTTTCTCCACGCTCTCATTAAGCGAGTTTGGGCCGGACGAAAGGTCATGAGTTATATTGTATCTCAATATTGAGCTGATACACATTCCTCCGTGTCACCGGAGCCCTGCGCTGATGGCTTTCCCTTGACAAAAAATGCACCAGATAGATGTTTTTGTCAAGGGTTTGCTGTCGAAGGCCATTTTTTAAGAGGTTGACAGAGACTGAGCACAGTATTACATTGACAAAAAGACATTTAAGTGCCAAAACTGAGGTGTTTTTAATGTCTACTGATGTAGAAACCATTTTCACCCTGAAATGTCTAGTAAATTTAATAAATAATGACAGTAATATTGAATTAAACTAAATTTAGTTTAACTGTATTTTTGTTCTTAAACAACATTTTTTGTTTTAAATAAAAATCATTTGTCAGATATTTGTATTGTTCAAATGAATGTAAGTAATATTTCTGACATTTGTTACACACTCCACGTCCTTTTTGAAACCCATATGATTAACTTTCTTCTGTAAAGCACGAAACAAGATGTTTTGAAGAATGCTCAAGCTGCTCTTTTCTGTAAAAATGTAATTGAATTGATCGAATAAAAAAAAAATGTTTGAATTGAAGTTTAGTTTTTCTGATCCACTGGCACTGGTAGATATTTCTATTGTTTTAAGCAACTTTATTTTTATAATGTTTAAAGGTTATTCAGAAATCAGCAAGTGACATTTCATTTTTGAAGAAAAAGGGCAATTTTTTTTTATTTATAGCTTTAAAAAATCTTTTACTGTGTATTTTTGTTAGATTTTAGTAAATAGTAGACAATTAGCAGATTGTTTTTGTACATAAAATAGACTACAATCGACATGAAAATGTAATTTATATCATTATTTATACTTAATGTGCTTTTGAATGCTGTTTTTCTGTAAAACACAAAATTAGATGCTTTGAAGATTGTTTAAGCAGCTCTTTCGGGCAAAATGAAGATATTTAAACTGCTTTTTTTCCTAAAGTATATACTAGATATTGCTTTTGCGTCGTCAGGAGATTGATTGTTAAATTTGGTTCATTTGAGCACCTCAGATGAAGTTTGTAGTTGTAATTTAGTCATAAACGAGTTCACAGAAACGTCAAGGTCGGCTTGTTTGCATGCGTCGCATCGGCTCGTGTGATTTTTCTTTGTTGTAATGGAGTTATCCAAAGTTATTTACAGTTGTGTGTTTTAATGAACGAGGCGGCCGGGAGCTTCTGCATGAGATTGAGACAAATGTTTGTGTGTCGGTGCAAGCACTCGGCTGATTAACTCGCGCGGGACGCCGTTTTATCTGCTGTGCCGTTTGATGTATGACATCTTTTTAAGACGCGGTCGAACGCAATCACAGGCTCTTTCATTGCCTGGGCCCTTCGTCTCAGCAGATTGCCTCTGCGTCCCCGGGGACAGGGTCCTGTGTGTGTGTGCTACAGGGGTCAGATATCCCGAAAAACACACGCTTTATAAAGAAAACATCGCAGGAGGAAGGAAAAATCAATTTTGCCCACACAAGAGGCATTTTGTTCGATCTTTATCTGAAATTCCGTGTCGTTTCATGTCAATATGAATCACTTCGCCATCATTTATTTGTTAGATGTTGTGTTTCGGTTCATATGCAGTATATGAGTTTTGTGTTGTAGTTTAAGTGCATTTCTCACTGCACTTTTTTTGCTGAAAACGCTGGAGTTTTTCGTTTCACGTGTCCAGATTTCCCATGAAGCCCTGCAGGCTAAACATTGGCAGAAAATGGGTTTCTCTTGTCGTTCCTGTAGCCGAGTCACTCCTAGCATGCAGTCTTAGTAATACACTAGATACACTAATCGTGTTTTCAAAAATCATGTTTCTTATCATGTATCTCCATCAAACATTTGTGTTATTTTGATTAGGGTAAAAAAAACAAAAAAGAGGATAGCATAAAAAACATTCTTTTACATATTTGACTTTTGAGATGAATGTGTCATTGTGGAGCAGTCCATGTTATAAGACCCTCACAGGTTCCTCCTGGTTTGTTCAGTGATCGTCAGGCTGGTGTCCTGTAGCGGGACGTCCTGCGCCTGCAGAGCATCACTGGATGTTTTGTGCTGTAGATCACAGCTGTGTGGCGTCTCCAGGCTCTCCTGCTTCCCTGATTGACAGTAATTATGAGAGGAATGGCTGATATCTCCATACGAGACCCTCAGCGGTGTCCGTTACAGTCAGCGATCCGTTCCAGTGAAGCTCCTCATGTTCCTCCGAGCACTAATGTGCAGCCTTTGCTCTTCATTATGCTGCATTAGCGCTAGAAACACTTCCTGTGCTCGTCAGGAAATGAAAAGCTAGAGAAATATGACATTGTCCATCAGTGACTCACAGTGTAGCATCATTTCTGGTCCGATCACGTCATTTGCAGTGTTTATAGCTTCATTAAAGACTTGTTTTTTCAATCTTGATGTTATATGCTTTAAAATGCTGTGTAGTTTCAATGCTCATAATCTTTTATTGAAGAATGTTTTCAAATTATTGGGGGGAAAAGCTTAGTTTAGCTAGTTAGCGTAGCATCGTTAGCTTCAGCTTCATTTTCAGATTGACATCTACTTCAACAAAAGTCAATTTTTCTGATATTGAGATATCTTTTTGTACCTAAACAAGTTTTCTTTAGCTGTTAGTGTTGGTATGCTAGGAGGCTAAGCTATTAGCTTGTTAGCCATAGACTAACTGAAAACACAAAGGGAAATGTTTCATCGTTTTGGCTTCTGCAATGTAATATGCCATTAAAAACATACTAGTTAGCATTTACTTGATTAAGAATAGATACAAACTAAACTAATTAGATATATTTTATGTAATTAGATAATCAGGCATTGAATATAGTACCTATAAAGAAGTTTTTGCCAATTGAATGGCATTGTTAAGGAAAAAGGATGGGATTTTTTCAACGAAATTGCATTGTGCATCGGTGGCCATTTTGAATTAGCCGCGTATATCATTCATATTTTGTTATATCTCAGAACTTAGTTTTAAAGGTTTTTAACGTGTAACAGGACTTACATTTCTTCTGTAGGCTATGCCAAATTTCATGAGGGCTAATTTCAGCCAATTAGCATTTGTGTTAGCAGCACTAGAGTTGCTAGTCACATGACATTTAGCTTCAGGGGATTGACATCCACAGCGTTAGCTTATATCTTCTCAATCTCTTTTTATCTCCATTGATTTTGCTTGAAAACATCAAGGATCTGCTCTCGCAAATCCTCGTGCTAACAAGAAAGAACTTTTTACATTAGCTTCTTACATGACATTTTGTTACGTGACTAGCGTTAAGCTAGTGGTTAGCTTTGACCTTCATTTGCTGTATATCTTGATTGTGTTTGCTTGTAAACACCTGCATGCTAACAGGAAATTCGCCCTGTTCTAGCAGATGTTTTCCCAGTGGCTAATTTTGTTTTGAATTTTCTCAAAGTAGCTTTCATTTTTTCCTTTCTGCTGTCTTTGATGTCAACGCTCAGAAATGAAACTTATTGGGACTTGCTAAATTAGCTATATTAGCCAGTTAGCATTATCAGGATTTGGTTACTAGTTGCTAGTCACATGATATTTAGGATTGAGCTGATTGACGTCCACAATGTTAGCTTATATTTCCTTGGTCGCCATTGATCTTGATTTCATTCAATTGTAAATGTGTAGCTGCATTCGCCAATCCGCGCTCTAACAGGAAATATAATTTTACATTAGCCATATATAAGTAATATTTTGCTAAATTTAAGTAGCCTAGTTGTTTCCCCAGTGTCTGATTTTGCTTTGAATGCACTCAAAGTGACTTTTATTTCTCCTGTCTGATGTGTTTGACACCAAATTTCAGGGGGGTGTCATCTTACATTACAACTTAGTTAGCTTTGACCTTATCAGACCCTGTTGATCTTGATTGTGTTTGCCCACATGCTAACAGGAAATGATTTTTTAAATTAGCAGTATATGATCAGTATTGTGTCAAATTCTAGTGGATGTCTTCCAAGTGTTTAATTTAGTTTCAAATGCTCTCAAAGTGACTTTTGTTTGACATGAAAGCTCAGGAGTGAAGTTATCAGGACTTCACTGATACTAGCAACTAGGAGATTCTAGTCACATGACATTTAGTTTTAGTAGATTGACATCCACAACGTTAGCTTTCTCCAGGCTCTGTTGATCTTCGTTGCGTTTGCTCTTAGATCTGTGCGCTAACAGGAAATGACTTCTGCTTGGGTCATGGGAATTGAATTTGCCATGAAATCAATAGCTGTTGAAAAATCCCTTTCGCAGACTGACAGTACCCTCTCCTCTACGTCCGCTTCGCTTTTCGGAGTGAGGTGAATGAGTTAGCATGCTAGCAGCAGTTGGATGGCGGTTTTCCAAAGCTAAAGCACGTGTTCTTTCGACCCTGTCCTGCCTGGTTTCCCGGCTGCGACTACATCCGTCCATTATGATGTTGTCGCTGAGGGCAAGGTCCTGCCCTGTTGAACGCTGGAGCAGGGGTCGCGTTAATGCCCCCGTGGGGCCGATAATAGGAGAATAATCCTCTTATCCATGCCTGAGGCCGTCTGTAGGAGCAGGACACCTCCTTCAGGGAGCACCGGGACCCCTGCGCTTGACACCAAACCAGCAAACCACTGTTTATTGTGTTAGCTGGGAGATATACGGAAATGTAATGTATGTCATATATGTTATATATGAGGCAATATATTATTATAACATATATCCATCTTCTGGTGTTTGTATATGTGTATAACATATGAAATTCCCACAGTAAAATTTGTATATTAGCATATATTTAAAGTAAAATATTTTTTATATAGCACGTGCATGTTTTGACCATATATGTTAACAATATATATCAAAATGGTATATTGTAGTATACGATATGACCATATATTAACAATATAAACATTTTGTACTATATACACTATGGTACTATATACTGCTCAAAAAAAATAACACTAAAACACATCTTAGATCTGAATGAATGAAATATTCTTATTAAATACTTTGTTCTTTACATAATTGAATGTGCTGACAACAAAATCACACAAAAATGATCAATGGAAATAAAATGTATTAACCCATGGAGATCTGGATTTGGAGTCACACTCATAATTGAAAATTGAAAAAACACACAGGCTGATCCAACTTTGATGTAATGTCCTTAAAACAATTCAAAATGAGGCTCAGTAGTGTGTGTGACCTCCACGTGCCTGTATGACCTCCCTACAACACCTGGACATGCTCCTGATGAGGGGGAGGATGGTCTCCAGAGGGATCTCCTCCCAGACCTGGACTAAAGCATCCGCCAACTCCTGGACAGTCTGTGGTGGAACGTGGCGAGACATGAGGTCCCAGATGTGCTCGATTGGATTCAGGTCTGAGGAACGGGCGGCCAGTCCATAGCATCAATGCCTTCGTCTTGCAGGACCTGCTGAAAGCTACCTCTGGCGAGCCCATGGCTGTACGTCCCTCCAAAGAAATGCCACCCCACAACATTACGGACTCACTTCCAAACGGGTCATGCTGGAGGATGTAGCACTACCTGAGCCACTTGTGTGGGGAGCACTTTTTTTGGGGGTGTCTTGCTAATTGGCTTTAATCTCCACCTGTTGTCTTTTCACACAACAGCATGTGAAGTTGATCGTCAATCAGTGTTGCTTCCTAAGGGTAGTTTCACAGAAGTGACCTGGAGTTACATTGTAACCTTTATTTTTTTGAGCAGTGTATTTCACAAAAATGTTATAATAAAAATATGTTTACGAGTGAATCAATTAAAAATAATAATAAAACTGCCTCGAATCAGCCTTGACCTCAGTTAATGAAGTCTATTTAAATATTAGTGTTTCACAACTGATTGACAAATAAATGTACTTAAAAATAAACATCTTAATACCTTTATTTATAAAAAGTAAAAATGTAATTGGACTCTTTATGTTATATATCTAAAGTTAATTATAAGGAATTAGTCACTTTTTCCTATTTTTTACATATAAAAAAAAATCTACAAAGAAGTACAAAA
This sequence comes from Enteromius unitaeniatus, assembly GCA_032359435.1. NCBI lineage: Eukaryota > Metazoa > Chordata > Actinopteri > Cypriniformes > Cyprinidae > Enteromius > Enteromius unitaeniatus. Next base: position 1,387,178 of record JAUMHI010000068.1, on the reverse strand, counting down.
CAGGACTTTGACAAGTGATTTTTAGTCAATTAATAATTTTTTTTAATGTTTATTTTATTTTTTTTAAATAAATTTTTATTATTTTTTTCATATAAGAGTAATATTATATGAAAAGTTAACATGCATATTTAATAATATTTTTTATTATTAAATATACTTTAAATTAAAATGTATATTATAGTAATTGTTTACAATTAAACAAGTAATATATTTAATTATATTTTATTTGAAAGAATAATTGTAAATATTGCAATTTATTATAATAGAAAAATATTTTTTAAATAAAAATTGTATGTTTCTTTGTACGTGTGTATATATATTCATTGAAACAAGAAATATTTTTTCTGCTATATGTATATTTATGCTGGAGTGCTATTTAAAAAGTACTTCATTTCTGTAATCATTTGTGCTTGCCATCCTCGCTCATAATCTTCAGACAGAGAAGTGCAGGTCAGAAACGGAGATGGTCCGTGGAGTAAGGCTCTTAGCGTGATGCTAGCCGTTACGCTGGAATACAGATAAGCTATAGCGGTGCAGGACGCAGCGGGGAAAGTGAGGATCAATTCCTATAAAAGCCTGGTTTTACACGTTGGCTGTACTCGCTTTATATCAGCCTGAAATTGAATTTGGATGAATTGCATCCTGGTTACGGTGATGTTCCCCGTTACCTCGCTCTCCCGTTTTAAGTGGTTTTTCCTTCCACTTTCCTTCGCCCCGTTTAAGTGCATGTTGAGAGTAAACAGTGATGGATACAAATCTTCAAATGGGATTCTGGGAAGGTGGAGGAAGCCGAAGCACAAGTGAGAGAAAGTGCTTTGCGTTTAATTTTGACGTTGAGAACCAGTCGTAAAGATCGATGACGAGCGGAAGGGTTTATCCACATCAAATGATCAAGTGTTTGCTTAATGCTAGATCTTCACATCACACATAAAATACATTTTTTCATATTTTTACTTTCAATTTTAAGAAAATATGTTATTTTAATAAACCCTCTAATATGTATTTTCGTGTTATAGTTTTAAAATATTTATATCTGAAACAAATAGTCATCATAGTGTGATTTGCGTATAAGATTCTCTTGCTGATTGGCTGTTGTAGCAGGTGGGCGGGGCTTCTCTCATCAGTTTCCCGCCTGTGATTGTCTGAATGAATTGATGGGCTGATGATGGGTTTAATGGAGCGTTCGCTCACTCTGAACTCATATTCCTAGGATGCTTCACACACACTTCAGCATTTAACCTACATCAGTGGTGTTTTTGTTGAGTGGATACCGCTTCCCCAATAAATAAATACATCATTTTGATTAATAGTTACTAAAACTGTTAAGTTTGAACTCTTTTTCTCATAGAAAATTATAATAAACTTACAAAATATTCAGTTTATTATATAAATCTTTATATTATTTTTTACATAAAAAATACAAAACAATATTAATTTTGATTTAGTCATGATAGAATATGAATAGAATAATTATAGATTTTCTCTTTATTCATTATTAGTCACTAAAAAATAAAATGTAAACATTCTTTGTAATAATGCACTTTTTTATTTTGTTCCCTGAAATTAACATGTTGTTTAATTTTGATTGAAACTAAAATAATAATAATAAAAAAGTAATAATAATCATTATCTTCGTTATTGTTATTATTATTGGCCATATTTATTTATTTTCAAAATAGGGAATAAATATATTTTTTTATTTCTAAAATAATATCATTATTAGTCATTATAGAATAAAACGTAAACAATAATAATATACTTTTTTTTATACATTTCATACTTTTTCATTTTTCAGTCTTGGGCTATTTTCATGACAACCAACTTTTTCTCTGCCTGTTCTCATTGTAGAACTGTAAAATGAATAGAATATTATTATGTCAAGGTTGGTGAGATTGCAAAAAACATTAGGACATCGGGATGCATTACAAAGAATTTTGACAATTTGAAATAAAGGTTCAAATCTTCAAAGGCTTGTTTCAGTGTGAAGGTGTTTTGGTCTCTGTATCTGCAGTGTTTCGCTCTGGTTCTTGGTAAAACGCTTTCAGAGAAAATGTTCTCAGTTCACACTTTGTAGCGAAACTCAGTCCTGTTTTAGGAGCGGCACTTTCTGAGTAAGTAATGGCTCTATTTGTTTGCTGTCGCAGCGGTCTATGTTCATAATAGAAGCTGAGAGGACTCTGGCAATAAAGTGGCGTCGTATAAATCAATTAGAGCCGAGGTAGATTCATATCTGGTGTCTGAGGCTGGAGTAACTCTGGCCATTACTCAGCAGCTGATTACATCCGGCCTCCAGAGCCGCTTACTCCGGCCACCTGCGCTAAATGCCTCCCAGTTTTTAATTTCCCCATGAACAAAGATCACATCTGAGAAAGATCGCATGGCGCTAATTTATTTAAGGAGCCCAAGAAGTTATTTTTGTTCGGCCGGAAACGGGACGTCCTGAGTGATGGCAGGATATTGGGAGATCGAGCTGATCCAGATCTAGATCCAGATTGGACTTAAACTGGTCCAACAGAACCAGAAAACGTCCAAAATGACCTTATTAACAACAAGTGCTTGATGCAAATCAACTCATTCTTTACAATTTGATGGCCTTTAGTTAATGTAATGCTAAGATACTATTACACTGATTTATATTTAAAAAAATGTAACATTAATTTAATCTTAATTCTTTTTCAGTCAATTAGTTTTTACATTTTAATTTTAAAGTCACAATATCACAATATTTTTATATATTTTTACTACTATTTTGGCTCTCAGTTATCCAACCCCACATTTACCTCATTGACTCATATTTTTCTTTCTTGTTTTTTTTTCTTTCGTTTGACACGTTGACGTTTCCTTGACATTTTAACCACATTTTCCATGCTTATTTTCATCGCAATTTAGATACATTTCATTACTGTATGCTAATATATAAAAAAGATATATGTATTTAAAATAGATATAAAGTACTTGCACTTTATTGTAGCACTACTTGTGCAATGTTTCTTTTTTAATGTATGAAAGTAACCTGCAGTCAAAAGTTACTGTAAACTGTAATCAAAAAGTTCCACCAAAATGTGTTGTGAAACTTGTGGCCTTTATTTTAATGACTTTATAAAGTTAGCACATATTCCCCTTAGCTTTCGGCATCGTTTCCCCTCCCGCTCCCTTCAGAAAGCAGCTGGGATCAGGTCCTAACCTGCTAGTTGAGATCCGTGGCTCTTGAATATCAATCTGTGTTCTTCCTGACTGAATATATGTCTTTCTGAAGACGGCAGACGGCTTTATCATCGCAGCCCGCTCTCTCTCGCCGTGTTATTTGCCTCGACAATCTCCTCCGAATGATCTGATATAGTTTCGCGCCTCGCGAGCAGAGCGGGCCAGAATATCAACGGCTCTATAACCGAGCGCGGGCTTTTCATTTCGATAAAAGCCTCCGGATCCCCTCAAACGCTCCCTCTTCCGCTGATAATGCAGATGTTGTCTCTGCAATCATCATTATGTTCCCGTGGCTCTCGCGGGCGGGTTATTTACAGGGGGTTTGATCCGCGGTAATGTTTTAAATTCGCCATCAAAGCCGCTATTTATCCGCGGACGGCGGCATCATACGGCTCGTTTCTAATGAGGTTGGATTAGCGTGGATGATCCGGCTCTGGTCCGGCGTTCCCGAGGTCAAAGGCAGCCTGGGATTCCGTGCCAGCAAGTAATATCGAGTCATAATAATAAACTAAATGATTTCTCGGTCGCACCCCCTCCGCTCGCACAGGATAAACACAGATTATGTGCGTCATGTATATTCATAAGGAACCTCTGATTAATTTCATGCTGGCATGTTGATAATGCGGATTTAAAAACTCCCTTAAAGTGCATGCTTCCTTCAGTCTCTTATTATCTGTCCATTAATATTTACTCCAGCCATCAATTCATTTCCACCGTGGTGTCACTTCCGTTATGTAGTTTGTGATTGAAATGAAATCTTATTTGTACTGTATCGCTCAAGCTAATTTCATCGCCAGCACTTTGTATGTCCAAAATAAAATAGTATTTTAATTTATATATGTTAGTAGTAGTAGTAGTATATTTGTAAAATAATATATATATAAATAATATTAATATTACAATGTAATTTAATTATTATTATTATTTTAAAATGTAAACAAATATGAAATTCTACTTATCTTTTTTCTAACAAGCTCATTTTATATGAATTAATTTTTTTTTGCATCCTAAATACAGGTATACCAAATGAAATCACTTTTTTTACAGCAATATTTGTATATTTTTCTTGGTTTTCTTAACGTGTTTCTCATCTCATATCTCATTTTAAGGTCTCCTGAAGCTGCTCTTTCATTGACAAACAAGAACTAACTTTTAATAAAACTATGGCAAAATAGTTGGTTGTTGTTGAAAGTAAAATTGTTACTCCTGGCACATAAAAGCGGCCGCAGTTAAACAAACAGCCGGGTTTTCCAGGCTCTCCGGACATGAGCGATGAGGCGTTTGGCCGTAAACAGGTGTGGGGCGACTGATTTATCGTAATTAATCCGACGTGTCCGTTCCTCCGGCTGCGACGCATCTGCGGCCGAGAGCTTTTCCCAATGTCACCGTGTCAGCCAAGGGCAATGAGATTACTCTGATTAAAAAACTCACAATAATTAATTTTTTTAGGGATTCCAGCTTCGGAGAGCTGGGTAATGAGGCGGATCATGAGGATGCGCGTCTGGGGTCGCGGCGCGCTTAAGATCTGCTCATTTGGACCACAGTCATTGAGCTACAGCTGTCTGATACGACCGTCCAGATCAACAACTACAACAAGAACTGGCAGGCCAAGCTGTAATTATTATTTTGCAGTTATGGAAAAGCTGGCTGTTTTTAATGGAGAGCGGCGGCACTTATCTGGCCAAAACAGGCCCGCTAATGAAACTGGAGTCGAGATGGAGAGATTTATTTCCGATGAAAACGAGAACGCTTCAAATGAAGGAGCGAATCTGTCTTGTCGCTGTTTGTACACCAGAGATCATCAGAACATGGCCCTTTTTCAGTCATTTAAAGCGATGTAAAATGTTATATATTAATATTAGTACTGTCAAACGATTAATCGCCTCCAAAGTAAAAGGGTTTGTTGTAATGATGCGGGTGTGTGTATATATAAATACACACATA
>JAUMHI010000068.1:1321427-1368184 GCA_032359435.1 Enteromius unitaeniatus | reverse complement strand
AAAATGTCAACAATTCTGTGGTTTTCTGTCAATATGGGGTGCTGTGTGTACATTAATGCGAAAAATGATTAAAGTTTGAATTATATTATATTATATTATTAATTGGAGTTCTACTACTAACCATGCTTTTTTTTTTTTTGATTTTGATATTGATTCCCGTTTGTGTATCCAAAAATACCATAGTTAAACGATGTGGTTAAAATGCATGGTTGTCAAAATCTAACTATAGTAACCATGTTCTTTTGGTTATATTTGTAGTAAAACCATGGTTTATTTAAGTAAGGGTTAGCTGTAGTTGTTTTCTATAAATACAAAACTATGGTTACTGTGCAAGAACATTCTTTTCATACGGTCTATATATATGCACGCTTGTAAAACAAATTGGCTAAATGAATTTGTTTAGGGGCAGTTTATTCCCTTATTTTGGAGGTGGGATGGTTTTAGTGAAGGGGTTTCAAATAACAGAGCAGCTCATCTGTGCGCACTCATTCACTACGGATTGGTGACGTGAGCGCACAGAGGCCTCCCCTCTCGCCTGCCTCGCTGTTTTTGGGGAGGGTGCGCGGGAGAAAAGGGGGGTTAAAGAAACCCCTACCAAACTGCCCCTACCCCCAGTCGAAGTACGGGACCTGAAAGAAAAGAATCCGATCTAGCCAGCTCTGGGACGCGGTGGACCGACTATCGACCGACGTTTAAAGCTCGTTTTGAAGCGCGTTTCGTGCGCTCTTGGAGAGTTTACGCACGGACGCCGTCGACATGGCACATATAATTGTTTACTCCCGTTGAAAACTTCGCGTATCCAAGGAGTTATTTGGATTTTTTTTCCTCCTGTTTTACATGGATGCAACATAGGACGCTTTAAGAGGAATTATATGGTCGTACCGCGTCTGCATCGATCCGAAATAAAGTTACTTGGACACTCGTGGAACTTGTAAGTATAGGATTTTTAAATGGGCAATTTACACCTTAAAATAATTCATGTGGACTCTTAACTTTTTTAGATACAGTTTCTGGTATTTAGATATATAATTTTAGAGATTTTAAGTGCTTGATTTCATTGTCTATGCAAATGTTTTTGTGCTTTATGTCAAGTTTTTGGCATAAAGTTGTAGTAAAGTTGAGTCTAACGGTTTTGATACGGTTTAGGCTGTGCTGTATTCCTCATGTTCTGCTTGAGGTTTATGTGACACTTTTATCAGCTTAAATCATTTTTTGTTTGTTTTCATAAAGAGAGATTATAAACAAATGTGGTATCATCATTGTTATAGGACGTTTGAAATGTTGCATTTCTTCTGTTTGGGTTCCCTAAGTGTAAAAATATGATGAAATGCATTGAACGGCCACATTGTGTCTGTTGACTTTTGATAGTTTGGATTAGTTTTAATGTATTTCTTTCTTTTTTTTTATGTTTTTGAAGCATGACCCCAGTCAGTATTTGTCACATCCTTTGAAAAGTGTATGCTTGCTTTGTGGCGCAGTAGAGGGTTAATGCGTTATTAATATCTGTGAAATGGGCTTTTGGTTGAGTTACAGGAATGCAATGCGAGTTTCAAAAGAAAACAAGGTTTATTTTGTAAAACGGCTACTAATGTTTTTCAAGGTCTCTGAGAATTTGTAGACGAAGACGGTAAAGTCAAACCCAGATAATGAGGAAAATTGGAAAGTAACTTTCTGGAGGTTTAAAGTAATGGTCTCATTGACATTTGCTGCAAATGCGGAGTTTATAGAGTAGAAAATAATATATTACACATTTTTGCATTATGGTTTTGAATAGAAAGCGTGAAAAAGTCATTACTGTAGAGAATATTGATTCCATTCACCAAGTGTCTTTCTTGCAAAGTTATTATGTTGAGGATTTTCTCTTTTTCATGCAGATGCTCATCTCTGCAGATGCATGCTTATCTATAAGTTATGCTCTCTTTCAGCTTAGTTGTGGCATGGCCATGCTGAATATAGCAGTTTATTTTCATGTTCATATAGTAAAAGTTTGAGCAAGGCTCAAGCATGAATACATAGTGCAGGTATTGTCTTGATTCGTTTAGTCACAGATAATGCAGGGGTCATTAATCACTTTAATGTGACTTCAGGGGCCCAGTATCAGATTGAGTCTGGACTGAAGTGCTCTGGTTCTGCTTTTGAGAATAGTATGGCTTAATAGTTCGCTTTGATCTCCAAGAAATTGAGATTTTAGGCTTTGTTGAGGTCTCATCCAATAAGTTTGATGGCGAAGATCTACTCTAGGAGCTGCTCGAAAAGGACAGCCTTCATTGATCCTTTCATGAGATGCGTACCAGCTTTTTAAGAATTAATGGCTGAAACGTGTTTGTTTTTCGCTGTCTTTGTAGCAACTTGCGAACTTACACGCATGCTGTAGTTTTTAAATGTCACTATAATTGGATGATTTATCATAGCTGATCACTGTCAGGTTTGGAGAGATGTTAAGACAACTACATAGGAATGCAGCCAAACAGAAGCCGTTAGCCGTGACTGTGGTCTATAGTCCTGTAGTTTCGCTCATTTTTCTTTTGCGGCTAAGCAATAACAAACAAGAAATCAATGAAGTCGGGTGGTGTCAGAATGAAGGAATTTTCCAGCAGATGTAAAAACTCCGTTTGCCGAACTAACTTTGATTTCCCGTGTGCACTCCATGTCACCTCTGGACGAAAAGTTAATTGAATTGAGCTGAGGATATGAGTTCTGGTGAAATGTCTTTTGTAAGGTGTCTTCCCCAAGGTTTTGAAATTCATTTCTGCGAAGTTATTCCTTCTGGTGTCGATTTTTGTGTTTTCCTACACTTATCGCTGTAACCTTTTCCCCCCATTTTAAATAGGGATCAAAGGACATTGCCTCAGAGAGATTCTGGCCATGCTATGCCAAAATAAATATTCTCCTGACTTCAGAGAGAAGGGCAGCGCTCTTGCATTTGCTTGCGTTACAGATTTAGCCCTCTGTTTGTGTGAGCTAGAGTAGCTAATGATCACTCTAAATATAAAGCGTGCCATGCTTTAATGAGCAGATTCTCTCTTGGATTTAGTTGTCTTTTAGCATTAGGGATCTTATAGCGCTCGCTAAAGTACCTTTTTATTGAATAATGTTCTGCACAGCCTTGTATTCAATGGCGCCATGGATAGATTTAGCGCAGGAAATGTTAATGGAGTGGCAGAAATATCAAAACAACAATTATACAAAAAGCTCCCTCTCACGGTGGTTATTGTAACCCGTGTGTGCCAATGTGATCGTAGCCGTAGATAAAATTAGGCGAGTTTGTGTAACAGGGAGAGCAGTGCAATTATCAGCTTGGGTTTTGAATGGCAGATGCAGTGGTGGCGGTAATGGCAGCTGTGCTGCAGCGCCTCACATTATCAGCAGAAAAGGGAGGGGAAGAGAGATGTTCGCCAGTGCCTAAGCTCTGCCAGCTAATTGTGTTTATTCCTCTTAATTTGTCCCGAGTGCTAAATCGGTGCTCTTCAGCTCACGGTGGGTGCAATTTGTCTGGTGGTTATAAAAGAAGGAGTGCACTGTCTTTGAAACAAGCTCTTTTGGGCTTAATGCGACCGTCGCATGCATCCACATGAACGTCCAAGCAGAAGGAGCCGAGGCCTCTCTGTTCAGCCCTGGTTGCCTCCTTGCGCTACGACCCAAGGGACAACCGGTCAGTTTGGCGGAATTATCAAGCACTTGTTCGGACGAGTTCCCGAGTAAATCGCTACATTGTCCATGACAAGCCTTGTTGAAGATGAGGAATAGACTCTGCTGGTAAATTATATTAACTCTCTGGCCTATGTTGCCCATTCTGTCCAACAGGTTAGTGGCAAATCCGAGATAAGACGGCAGGCAAACTCGCCCCTGCTGACGGGATTGATCCATCTCGCTCAAAGTTTAATTTCATCTCACGCTTGGCCAGTTGCCTACGTGACGCTGCAGGACTGATTGTCCGGTCTCTGGGCTCTCAGTACTGCGGTGATGCTGATAAAGCCAAAAGCTACTACCTTCTCCCCACGCTCCCTAAGCTTAAAGCTCTCACCGCAATAATGGATTTCGAACCAATGATATGCTCCGCTTGCTCTGATGCCACTGTGATTACGTGTTCATTACGGTAGGAGGGCGTTATATCCACGCTACACCCGCCACCCAACCTCTACCCCTCCCACTGGCCTCGATACGTTTGGCTGTTTTATTGGGGGTACTTGTTGTTTACCCCCACCATGGTGATTTTCTGCTTTCTGCTCTTTAAGTATGATGACCAGCTGCCACTCCAGGTTGACGGGCGTCCTGCCCAGCTTGGGATGTTTAGACAATACAGATCTGTCATAAACACACCACACCTTGGCTTCAAACTCAGTTATGATCCCTCGGAGGGTTGTGGAGGCCCGTCCCCACCCTGTTCTCCATGGCTGGAGGTCAAGATGCCATCTGTGATTGGTCTACTTATGCTCCACTTTAGCTTGATGGTTAACAGACCCCAATGAACCAGATTAAAGGGTTGGATCTTTGTTTGATAGACTTGTGGTGGTTATGACCTTTCTGTGAGGGCGACTCCAAATGGATTTCTTCAAAATAACTTCAAGTCATTAAGTGGAACCAAAACAATAAAACCCGTGAATAGGTAGATTCCTCTTGAATATCTTAGATATCCCACTTTCCAAATGTCATGGTACATGTTTAGTGATGTGTGCTGGTATAAGATTGTTATCAGGGGTCTTGCTTGGAGAAGCGTAGGAATTTGTTGGGGCAAAGAGAGGATGCTGGTTCGGTAGGTTTTGTTTGGGACCAAGTAGAGTTGAAGGGGTTTATAGTGACCCTATAGAAACCTCAGGGCCCAGTAAAGGGGGCAGTTATCAGGATGAGGGGCTTTTTCATGTGCTAAAAGCTGCTAATCCGCTGGCCTTTGTGTGGGAGCAGAAAGCTCGGGGCAAGATGGGAAAGGCATGGCTTTTTCAGAGCCCAGGCCTTTTGTTGTCATTTCGCCCAAATCAGGGGACATCTGTTAGGATCGGGGGTAGATTCCCAGCTGACGGAGGGGAACAGGGTTGGAGGAGGAGGCGGGGGAAGGACAAGATACGTTGGTGGGGGTGGGAATGTTTGAGGGCTGATGGATGTGTGTAATTGTTTGTAATGCAAGCATGAAAACACGGGCCTCTTGGAGCCGGAGCCGTATTTGTGTGGACAGAGGGGCCTTGTAGTTATGAAACAGTCAGTCAAGGGTAGATGGGGTTAAACACGAGTAAATACCTGCCTGTCAATGCAAGCCATGCTCCCTTAATTAGGAATGACAAAATGGTTTGACGGCAGAGAAACGGGGAGCGCAATAGCCTCTAACTAGCACAAATGTCAACATGTGATTAAGCTCTGTTGGAAACTCATTACATTCCTGAAACGCGGATCTGTTTTTCAATAAAAATCACATCTCTCTCTCTTTTTTTTTTTTTGTTCTAGTCAGTACTGAATTAACGTGAGTGATCTCACTCAAGTAGTTTTTTTTTTCATTCGCATTTGTGCATTATGAGTACATTAAATTCAAACACTTCTAAAAGGTGAGCCTCACAAAAATGTACTACATTTCACCTTCCAAAAAAGAAAAATATTGCATAAAGAAAATATATGTATACTTTTACATTTATATGTATAATGTTTAATTTATATTTTTATATATATATTTCTTTTTACCATGAAGTGTAATGTCATTTTGGGTACTAGGTAAAAATAAATAAATGAATATAATTTGTTTTAAATATTTTATTTGGTTTAGTTTCATGTTTAATTTCATGTTCATCAGTAATGAATTATTTATATTAGTTTCATTTTATATTTATAACCCTGAAGAGAGTTTAAGCAAAAGTGCCCTAACTGCCATTTAAAAAAAACAGCGAATAAACAAATATTTCAGTAAATAATCATTTTAAGCAAAATATCTCTTTCGTATATAATGTTCTTGGGCAGGATTTAAGAAGTAAAAGTTAGTTTTAAGATTTAAACACAAAAATGTAAAGATGAGAAAACATTACGTTCACTCCTGTGTGGCATTTCAGTTTCAAGTCTCTGTAATTATAGCTTTATAGCTTATATATATATATATATATATATATATATATTTGTTTTTAACGAACAAGGATGTGTTCAAGACGGCGGATGCTATGGATTCTGCGTCAGCGGGGCGTAAAAGAGCGAGTGCGAGGGAGTTCAGTCTCTCCGTCTCTTCAAGCGAGAGGGGAACGATGATTTGTTACATGCACAACATCCCTCAACCCTGGCCTCATGCGATATGACATTTTGACATGTAAAAAAAAGCCCTGTAGGACGGCAGCTGATAATATCGTTAACTCCGATTTAATTGCAGCATTGAGACGCCACCTGAAGATTTTTATTGTATTTGCAGGATATGATGGCCGACAATGTTTTTTGTGCTGGTTTTCTTTTGTACATTCATATTAGAAATTCCAAAAGCCTATGAAAACATAATTGGAAAGTCAGATAAATTGAGAAAAACAAATCAATCTTTGTACTGCATCCAGAAGTAATCATTTTTAAAGTAATACTTCCTCTGGGCGAAAATACCAGCACAATGCAAAAAAAATTAAATAAATAAATGTAAAATTTTACTAACATACTAACTTTTGATTGCCAGTAGGGCTGGTTTAAAAAAAATGTATTGTATAATTTTTTATTCTAGTTTTCGTTTTCGAGTATAAAAAAACGTGAAACGATATTCTAAAAGTGCGTTCATTAAGTTTTTTTTTTTTGCTCATTCCACTGCCTGTGTCACATCTTTGTCAGCGCCAAATCACATTCTATTTGCATCTACTTGAAATATTGTATGTTACGGTCCTTCGTAGAGCATGTCACGTGAGCAGTTGATCACGTGCGCCATGAGATATTGTCTGTGTCTAACTAACATTATTGCAACAAAATCACGATTTCTTAATTTTAATTATTATTTTTTATTATTCTTTCAATATTCTAACAAAACAGGTTTTCCACTATGAAGTGGCTTGGAAAGATTTCATCGATGTTGATGGTTCTTCGTGTAACCATCACTATTTGTTGAAAAAGAAATGTAGTAACACTGACAGCTAGCTAGTTAGTAGATTCTACAGCATTTCTTAACCTTAGTTAACGTTTATTTCAACATTTACTGATATCATTTTAAAGTTAGACTAATTGAGACGCCACCAGTGTTTTTGTGGAACTGTTTTACGTGCTCTCACATTTAACATCGCCAAAAGCCTTCTGCCTTTGAAAACATAATTGGAAAGTCAGAAATATTGAGATAAACAAATCGACATGCAGAAGTAATCCATTTTAAAAGTGCAACCGCCTTTGGGGGAAAATACCGACAACCTGCCAATGAGTCTGATATTGCGAGTCCAGGACAGAGCCGTTCATCTTGTTTGTTTGTTTTCCTCAAGGCACCCTTTGCTTTGTGCATTTTAAGGTTTTCGTCCCATTTTGATCATAAATGAGGCATGAAGCCAAACTCAAAGCCGGGGATTTGCAGGGAATGACATCCCGAGATTTCTGCGTCTAATATTGCCTCGCGATCTGTTTTTATTAGCTCCATTATGTCCTCCGTATCCTGACCTTGTTTCGTGGGTGTCTTATCTGGCCGTTGGGGATGGGTTGAAGCCGTAGGAATGAATGAAGAGATGAATTACGCGTTATCTTCCTCGTGCGTGATTGGGGGTGATAATGTTGACGGACAAGGGGGTGTAGCCTGTGCGGGTGGATTGCTGTTGACGAAACGAACCGGAGATAAAATGTGCTAACTAGGTTGTGCAAATTCGACTGTAATTGAACGGCTCTTGCACTTCTCTAGTGTCTCTCGCTTTGGGGAAATTGTGAGGGATTAGGTCCATTTGGAGTTTTTGTGGAGGATGGTTTTATGAAGATTAAGATAAAGTGTTGGTGATTAAATGCCACGAAATTGACTTAATACATCTTCCTTAACTAATACAGAGTTAGTGATGCCGTAGAACAGATCTTAACAATGTGAAGCATAGTCACTGATCTAAACTAATGAGATCTTATTGTAAAGTATTAGCATACAATTTTGTATTTGTATAGGTTCGTTTTTTTATATAAAATAAATAACTAAAAAGGCATAGAAAGTATTTCAGTTGCTAGTAAATTCATCCAAGAAAGTACAAAGAAATTGTCACGTTACAAAAGTTGCTAATTAGCCTTACTAATGCCGTGTTTGTGTCTCTTTACCTTGAGCGTGACATGCGTATGTTGCAGAAGCTCTATTAACATCTGAACCTTGATACGCGGATGAGCTAGTAAGCTAAGAGGCATGTACGCTGTAAATCACTGCGCTCTTGTTCTCCACATCGTCTGCGGAGAGACGTGCTAGTGATTCTTAGCAGAGGCCAGCCTCGTTTGAGTTTAGCTCGACGGGGTTTGAAAGTGATGGATGGATGGTCGTTCCCTTTGTTTATCTCTGCAGATATCTGAATCCTAAAACGCATGAAAGATCTGAGAAATCAAGCTAAATGTATTCAGCTGAGAGCCGAAGGTCAAGCTAACACATTCGTGTGTGTTTGAATTATTAGCTGTTTTCTGAAGGGATTTGTGTTGCTCATATAGGCAGCTGTATTGTGGAGTTCATTGAAGTGCAGAAGTATTGAGTCGTCTGATATGAATATTACTTTCATGGATCAAATACATCACAGCCTGTAGTTTTTGTAGCATTTCTATCTATCGTTGTAGACGGGAGGGTCATGGATCTGTTGATTGGTCCAAAATGCTATATATAATAAATTGTATAAAATATTTATTCAAAGTTTGTAATTTTTTGTTCATATGTTAAATAAATAAACACAGATTAATTAAAACCTTGTATTAATAATAAGCGTTTCTGGACTCCTGAACCCGGTGTTGTTTTGAGCGTGTTTTGCCCATTTAATGATGACTGCAATGCCTTCTGACAGGAGTTTTGAACACAAGACGAGCAAAATCAGCAACGAATCCTATAAAATCAGCAAGCGTTCGTGTCCAAGGAGCATCGGCAGGCCTCCGAAAAACAGTGTATCGATTTCTGCACGCATGCCAAACGTGCATCAGATCTAAACACACACACACACACACTCGGCGGGGCGCGTGCAGCAGCTCCAGATCACACAGACTCCCGAGCTTCAGTAATAAGATGCAGAAGCTGAAGGAGGCGCAGATGTGCGTTCATAAACTCACTGAGGGTTAACGTCAGAGGAGCGTGATGAGACTCCGAGTCAGAATCAGACACTCTCTGCTGCTCGAGAAGGCCTGTGCTTTCACCACGGCTCCGTTTCAAAATCATCTTTCACTGCCTACTGAGATGACATCTTTTAATAAGACCCAACCACACCGAACCTCATGACTGATCGCATACAGCCTACAAGCTTTTCTGTGCTCTTATTTATAATCAATGTTTCTTCATAAGAATGAATGTATGTGTGTGTGTGTGTGTGTGTATAACACAGGGCTGTAAATATTATATATTATATTATTAAAATATGTTAAATGTCTTTTTTCAGTCAAATTCTTTTGTAGTTTAGCTTTTATAAAATACCTAAAAATAGTTTTTTATTCATTAATTCAATTTAGTTACCAGTTTAATTTAATTTAGGTACTTTTGAAAATTCAGTATAAGAACCTATTAAGTGACAACTTTTTAAGTAAGAAAATGCATACTATATAATATGATGCATTTAAAATTCAATTAATGCAGTAGTTAAAAATACAATAAAAATTTATTTCAAGTTATTTAATTACTAGCTATATTGAATTACTATTCTTTATGTTTATAATCAACATTTTGACTTCTTCTGCCGTCTTGGAGGTTAGTTTTTTTTTCCCCCTGGGCTCATTGCAGTGCATTGAGGTTTACTACCAGATATTCATGTGATTGTGCCTTCAAATGTGGCCCAGAGGTTTTAGAAGGAAGTGTGATAGGTGGGGGAGTAGCTTTAGCTGTGTTAGCGTGCTGTCGAGTGTGTGTTAGTTGATATACGTGTCGTGGCTGGTTTATTACAATGTGAGCACTGAACAGTGGCTGTGTACTTGCCATTTATCTGTGGTGTCCTCCAGCGATGTCCAGCTTAGCCGCAACGTGTAACACGGATGCCCGCTCGATTATCAGAGTACCGCCCATGTTCTGTCACCTCCTAATTAAAGAGTGTCTAAATTGAGCCCCAGGCATGCGGCGGCCTGTAGTTTTTCCTCGTAAGCTAAATAAAGTCAATGCAGGGATGAATCGATACACAAACACAGCAGGCACTTTCCACAAAAAGGGTTCAAAATAGGGCTGGAACCTTTAAAATGCCACTTTATTTATTTATTTAGTAAGTTGTAGAACTTTTTGTTTTAAGGATGGCAATTTGTTTTTATGTATGTAGGCTGTAGGGTAGTGTTTTTAACAACCAAGAAATTTTGAATGAAAAGATATGTAATAAAACTTTAATAAAATGTGTGTTATTACCTGTTTAAATAATATTGCTATTGTTTATATAAAAAAAAAAAAAGTTTAAAAGGTTGATCTTGACAGATACAAAAACATAGTAAAAATGGCATGAAAATTACTGAACGAATACTGGACGAATCTACAACCAATCAGACCACTCCTTCCTGTGATATATGCGTAGCGACAGAACCTGTAGCCACTGTAGCCTTCATTAAAGCAGTAGGAAAATGTCGTCAAACGCTTTCTGCCGGTTTTTCCAGATTAATATGAGAGTAGCTGGTATTTTCAGTAATTTAGTGATTATTTTCGAAGAGTTTAGCAAACAATTGAGCATTGCAGAACTGCTACATTATCACGTTACACCCGCCTCAGTCATGCCGGGGGTGGGTGAGCTCGTTTCTCATTGGTTCCCACTTTTTTGGGAACGGAAATGCTCTAAAACGGCAGCTTTGCCAGACTAACTTTGAATGTAGCGTCACAGGAAGTATGGGCGGGCCCAGGCTACATGAAAATAGCATTAGCAAGTAAATCTAGGAATATTACTAGATATTATTACCTAGATATTAGTAAACATTTAAAAATTGGATTTAAATCTAATAACAATGAATGCAATAGCATCCAAACGATGTCACAATTGCTTTTAATAGTTTCCACTCCAAAAAAAAAAAAAGCATTCGATTTGTGCCTCTATTTCTTTAAACATGAAGAGACACCAATTTGTCCCCTATTTGTGTGAAGAGCCAGCAATAATCTATGCGTCACAATATTTCAGAGCTGATTCACGAGAGGTGCATTAGGACGACATGAAAGCGAGAGTCCAAATGGTCTCGCTTGACATGCTTTGCATAGATTATAAGATGATGAAATGATCTGTTTGTATGTGTGTGTGTTGTTGTTGTTCATGCGTGTGCGTGTGTGTCGGCGCAGGGAACAGCGTGTGAGCTGGCGGGGAGTTCCGGTCTGTGTGGAATGAGGAGGCGAGCGTGTGACTGTATGTGATGCACTCATATCCGCCCAAAAGAAGCAAAGGAAATGCAGAAAAACACATAACGAGAGAAAATAGAAATCACAGTGCATTAAAAATACAAGCAGCCTCTGAATATGTGAAAATACATTTTAAGAAAGGTGGAGGCAGGCATCAAATGGATGGTGTCGTCCGGGCCTTGCTTGTGTCAGAAGACTGAATTTGACAACCTTTTAGTCATACATGGCAGTTAAATTAATCCTAGCACCTGGCTAGCAATTACTTCAAAATATATGTCTCTACGTGTAGCGCCGATAAATGTATTCACTTCAGCTTAGGGTCGCACTGAGCACCCTTATTCGCTTAACTAAAAATGTTAGCTCTACCAAAACAACAAGATCTTGATGTCTTGTGACTCAAACACAGGGCCTTTGATAGCTCAGATGGTGGCATGATTGTGATTTGGGCAATCTAATATCGTTAACTGAAGTGTCTAGTAAACAACATCTCTGTTAGCCATGAGGACGCCGCAAAGGTCCGTGCTGCTTTTTCAGACTCCAAATAAGGAAGTATCCCAAGTATGTTTCGTGTTGTTTGGATGCTTTCATGTGGAGTCTTCCCATACAACCATCTGAGGCCAGCGTTTGATGTCTGTTGCCATGTTGCGCCAAGCTCCATACATCAGAGGCTTCATGCCGGAAATTTGTAACATCTCAGGGAAGCAGCATGGTGACTTCCTAAACGTCTCTGTGGGTGAGGTGAAAATTTGGGAATTGTTGCGCGCCGCTGGAAAAAGTCAAACTAGCCAGGTTTTTTGTTTCTTTTCCGACAAAAAAGAAATGCATAATTGAGCTCAACTTATTATTATGGTTGAGAAAAGTGTTTATTATGGAGAGTCCCAAGACTGGTGTTAGAATAAATGATGATTAGCGTAGGTGTCCCGCAGGGTTCCGTCCTCTGTCCTATTGCGTTCGCCTCAAAATGATATTATATTGGCTTCTGCAAGTCATGTGACGTTTTATTTATCTTTGGTCTGGTCTGAAGCAAAATACTCCTCCAATATGTGTTCACTAAAAACATCCAGCAAAGCAGTAATAATTGTTCATCTGCTGGAGCTGCTCAAGGAGGGCTATTGATTTTCTTCCACTCTCTTCGGCTTGTTTTTCTTTATTTTGCCTTTGGATTCCAGCTCAGTGCGGTCGGCTCTTGCACAACCCGTTGTGAGGTTTCCTCCTGCTTCTTGGATGCCGTTCAAGCTGGAAAATAGTAACACGAGTGAAATTCGATTACGGCGACAGAAATGATGCTCATTTAAAAGGCATGAAAGTAGCTGTCATTAATGGATTGCTTTGTCCTAGAAGGGTTCGCGCGTTTTAAAGATATGAGTCTCCGTTGTTGAGAAGGGTGCTGCTGGCGTTAACACGCACACACATGCACGCTTGTCGCACACGCATGGTTTCACACTTGTGTTTTCATTTATAGCCACTGCCTTTTTTCCAGATTTAAAAGCCTATGTATGTTATACGTTTTTGTGAGATTAGTACTGAGCCATTTTTGCAGTTTGCAGTGAAATGTAATGAAAAGGTGAAACATGTTAACACAGTTGCAGTAACATAACCCAATGTGTGAACAATCATTTCATTATTTTTATTATACAGAACTATTTATTTTTCATTTTCCTTTTTTTTTATTTTATGTGTCTGAATAATATTCGAGGATTGAGCTCATTTTATTTTTTCAAGTCTTTCTCCTTCCTGCCATCAGAATTGCAGTTAGGAGCTTCATTTGGGCTTCTAGATGATAAATATCAAAGACGGCTGACATTTGCCCTCTTAAATTCAGTTAGCAGTGAGCAACAGCACGGATAAGCCCGGCAGCTGAATATTAATCTCTTTTCAGTGAATGTGATCAGAATCACTTTGCTTTTAAAATCATCAGAACGTAGAGACACATTTTCTGGATTACTGCAAATTAAGAATCACAGTACAAAATTCATCTTATTATCAAATGTGAATTTCAAAAGAGCTAAATCCGATTATTTTAGCAGGGTACAAACCTTTGGTTAGTCCATGTATTCCTAGCACGTTGATCTGTGGTGCTGGTGTGGGAAATACGGGTTCAGTTTAAGCTTGGTTCGTGTTTTGTTCCTGTTCCCCGGTGGATCTTTCCTATAGTGTACTTTCACTAGTGGCAAAAGTTCAGAAATCCTTTGTCTTCTCAACAGACAAGTCAAGGTACACGAAAGTCAAGTGTGTCATGGAAATAGCTAAAGTGCCTCATGCATATTTCATCTAGACGGGTGTCTGAAATGGAGTTTGTGAGTGTGTGAGTGTGTGTAAGGGTTTTGTCCGGCTCCAGTATAGATTTCTGTCATGGTCTCCTCTGCGGATATTGTTACTCTACAGAGAGGCTCAGCTGATGTAAGGGTCTTTAATGCTTACAGATGCATCCACTTACCCACACAAATAACCACATGAATTGATGCTAGTTTAAAAAGACGCAAATTTGTGGTTGTTAATCTGGGTAATTTAGGTGATAACTTACTCTAAAACTTTGTTTTGGCTAACATCAACTCTTTCCCTATCACCATCTGGCTCTGTTATGTTATGTTAACACCATTTTCCAAAACCTAATCCTTTCCCAATTGATAAAACAATATCCTTCGTTTCCTTTCTTAAACATCTAGTTTAGTTCAGAAACACATTTGTCAAGTTGAAGGGTCTCAAACATTGACAGTATCTTGGAAAGTTAGTACACCATTTTTTGAGCTCATTAAAATTGTTTTGGAGATACCAGGGTGTCTTAGCAAACTTGTTTACTAGTATCCCATGTATTTGTCTCAAAACAGCTTCTTGTATCCCAACAAGACAATTCCCATCTAATATTTGTTGAGCCAGAGCCCAGGATCCATTGTTTACACAATGTTCAATTGTACCATGGAGTCATTAATCAGTTTGGGGCCCGGCTGCCTCAGAGTTATTTTTATCTCCCAGCAGGCTCTAGAGTTCTTTCAGGGCAACCCTGCTTTTTATGCTAGACGCCCCTCCAGCACTACTGCCAACTTTACCATCAGCACTGTCTATAAATACGTTCACCTCTTCTTAAAGGCTTTGAAGTCCCCATTCATGCTTCTTATGCACCCTTCGACTTCAGAGTCCAACAGCATACAGGAAGTCATGTGGCCCCTTCTCTTTCCAGAGTTGTGCGGGTCACAGGGAATGGCAGGATTATTCCCATGATGGACAGTTAAAAGAGCAATTGCCAAGTTGGCGACGAGGTTAGGGTCATAAACAGCCCTTCGGCATGGACTTTTTTTCTGTAGTTGCCATGGAGAGCGCCAACTCACCTGACCTTTGACCGAGCGCTTGACTGAAACCAGACTGCAAGTCTGAACATGTGGGTGGAGTTTCAGCACTCTCCTATAAACTCTATTAGAAACATCATTCTCTGTCTGAACTCTCCTATATGAAGGTGCTGTAAATTATTAAAAAATATATATATATTATACCCAGAATATCTAAAAAAATAAAAGCCCTCTTACTCTACGTTTTTTTTTTCTACTTCCACCCCATCAGCTCAGTGTCAAACCAAGTTCTCCACAGTTACGGGGCTAAAAGTGAGTTTTCCCAGTCCCTCTATTTTTAGCCTTCGCCTTGGGTGGAGATGAAAAGGGAGCTGAAGGAATAGGAGGAATTTGGGTTTTTCGAGAAGCCATCATTTCATTTTTTTCCTCTCCCATAATCTGCCAATACATGCCTATTGTTTTCATTTTAGCCACTGCTAAAACAGCCAATTCCTTCGACCAGGGAATTCCCAGAATAAGACAACTGCTTTCTCCCTATGGCATGCACGGTCCAGCTGGGGTGTCTACCTTTTTTTTGCAAAGCTGTTGTGAATTCCCATGGTACCCTGGGGTCACATCAGGTTAGACAGTTCTGTCAGGGGTCATATCCTGTGTAGTTGTAAGCTAAACGCCAGTGTGGCCTTCTTCAAAATACAATGTTGCCCATTCTACATTTAAGTATCCGTTCCTTGTAGCTGCTCAGTAAACAGCCATGTTTTGTATGTATTAATTTAGTTTTTATCAATCAATGTTGTCTCGAGTCCTGGGGAGATCCTATCCACCGCTCCCGTCTGTGCTGAATGCGAAGTGATCCACTTGACTTGCAAATGGATGCAAACGTGAGTGGCGTATCACGCTTGGGTAACTGAAGAAGGATCAGTGACGCTTCCCATAGGCAAAGATTTATCGGCGGCTCCAGAGGACAAGCCAGCCTTTCCCCTTTCGTTTTGTCTCTGTGTGTAACCTGCAGACTCCCACCTCAGGATTTAATGGAACTTCCGGGAGACTTGCCATTCATGGTACAGCGACTGCTACGCCGCTCTCAACAGCAGCCGTAATTGCTTTCAACACGGTGGCCGTTTAGTTAAAACAAGCTTGCTGTCAGGGAACATCCGAGTACATTCGACCCTGAAACATCTCATGCAGGCTAATCTCCGCCACCGCATTGCCATCTTCTCGAACCCACAGTAAAATCCCAAGCAAGGCGCCTTAGATTACCTTTTAGGCCCAGGGAGCCGATGATGAAATAACTGTGTTAAGCTAGCGTGAAACTTCCAAACCAAGACTCCCCGCCTCGGCTACACACGCTAGCCTAAATAGACCCCTGCAGCTCGGACCGTCTGTCTGACATTGATACGTCTCAGTACATAATTGATATTCACCTGTCTCCTCTTAGACGAGGGTTAGATTAAGGTTAAAACTGGGTTTGGGGGGGGGGGGGATGGGGGGGTTGAAATGCCGTCCTAAGGTTTATAGGCAGAAGGTTGAAATGGCAAATCAGCTGAGATTGTCGGCGTAATGAATTCGTCCCTAGCCATAAAACCTCTCCCCATACATTAACCCGCTCTTTAAAGGTTACCGTACGCCCTCGTACCAAGGGTATGCTGCCACTGCTAAGTGCACAATGTGCGTAATGTTGCCATTGCTGTAGCGTGCTTCAACTTGCCTGATTGTCCCCATCATATTGTGTTTATGAAAAGATATTTCTCTCACAGTGGTGGCTGATTAGCTAACTAATTGTTAGCGGCGTAAAGGGAGGCCAGGCTCAGACGTTGGCATGCGGAGAGCTGCGCATAACAGTTCCACTCCCACACTCTCATTAAAATACCATTCGGAGACGGGTTATTTATTTTAGCTGTGGAATGCTGGGAAGGGGGCTGCCTAGCACAGGGAGGAGAAGGTAGTCATGTCGTCCGAGTGGACAGCTGACTGCAGTTATTCCACGTTGACACGGAATGTTGGATTTGGTTTTTCGCGAAGCTTGCGATAATTATCCTTACTGCAGGCTAATGAGAGCGGAGTGCAAACAGAAACATCATGCGTTATCATTTATGTGAGGATGCTAATCTTTGAAGGGCTTTCTTTGCTAAGTCTTTCTTTTTCTCGTTTGTAACGAAAGCTAGTATGCGAAGGTTTTAGGTGATTCACCTTTTCTAGTACATTTTACAGTTTAGCGCAATTTTGTACCACAGTTTAGTGGCGATTCTAGCACAATTTGCTAATTATCTGAAAAGACTTAAATGTAGCTTGTTTTTGTTACATTTCCAACTTCATAGCAGTGATAATGACAGCACTTGTCACGTTTTGTTAGTGTAAATGAAAACTACTTGAGCGTTGTGCTGTTGCTTCCTCTTCAGGAAAATATGATTTCTGCTAGCTAGCTTTTATTTAGCAAAAAATGAAATTGTAGTTACTGAAGCTGTTAAAAAAACATATTTGTGTAAGTAGGAATATGTCGATTTTAGTCTGACATTTGGTTTTGATGTTCTTGCAGAGGGTTTGCAGAAGATTCAATTCTTGAAAGTTTTCCCTTGTTGTTGTTGTTTTTTGTTTTTTTTTTGACAGAAAATAGGTTTCGTGAAACATGTGCCTTTTTGTCAGTTTCCTTCAACAACCCATCAAGCCTCTTTTGTGTGGTCGCATGCCTTCCGTTTGTTTATGTGTGCTTATAACATATTGTATCTCTGCGACTGCCTTTCAATCGTGTGTGAGGCCGAGAGCCCCCCACTTACCGATTGAAGATTGTTTTCTTTACCCGAGTGGTGGCTAAGTGAGAAATCTAGAGAGAAAGCGAGTGATGAGGAATGAGAGGGAGAGCGAGTGGGAGAATGTCAGAAAGTCAGGGCAGATGGACAAAAGGCCCAGTGTTATCGGCCCCCAGAATGCCACAGCTGGTTCACATTTCCACGGGGAGCGATGGCGACCGGCTGCACTCCTCTCTTACTGACCCCATCCTTTTCTCTCGCACACATACTAAATCTGGTCCTTAGCACACACTCGCTGAGCTATGCTGCACCACAGACTCTGACGGTGGTTGGGATGAAATACTAATTGAGAAGCGTTTACTATAGATTGCATACTAGTTTTTAAAACTGCATGTTCAGAATGGAATGCTAGCTTACTTTTTAATAAAAATTTTGCAATATATACCGTGTACTGCATACTAGCTTTTAAAAATGTTATGTTCAGAATGGAATACTAGTTTACTGCTTTCTATAAATGATGCAGTATATACTACATACTGGTTTTTAGAAGGGTGTTCTCAAAAAGGATTTCTAGCTTCCTTCAAATGGGCAGCATACTGGATACATAGTTTTAAAACTGAATACTAACTTGTATATACTAAATAATGCATACTACTTTTTAAAACTGCACATTCAAAATGGTATACTGGCTTAATCTTTACTAATATGGTCCAGTATTATACTGCATACTTTAAAAAATTGCACATTTGGAATGGAATACAAAATCATTTTTGCATGATGTATTCTGCACATTTGTTTTCTGTAACAACATGCATTGTCTTCAGCAAGTGGGACCTAGAAATCATCTTGTACATTCAAACCAATCAAATATTTCTTCTGCAGCATGCATACTAAACAATGCTTTTTCCTCAGTAATTCTGTGTTCTAGTAGCTTCATGACCAAAACAAAGTTAAATTGAGCTTCAAATAGAACTTAATTTTGGAGATCTAACAGCATGCTGTGAGCGTTTATTGGGCAAAATTAAAGGAACGTTGAGTTTATTGGCTGTGCAATATGTGAATGTTGTTTTCTCCAGTGTTTTTGTTGTGGCGCTTCACATTCCTGCTTCTAAATTGGCTTGCACACACAGACACTACCCTTAATACGGGCCGTTAGGTTGTACCTCTGTTTTGCAAGTGTATTTGTTCTAGTCCATCATTTTTTCGTGGCTCCAGACAAATCTGTTTTCATCCAGATCCTCCATGTAGTCCCTGCATGTGTGTAAGCAGCCCCCCGCCCTTGTGCTTCCGGGGAATAGCTTGCTCTAGTAAACAGGGCTCCCTGCGCAGTTTCTCTCATGTGTGTTCCATACATGAGCTTATTCAATCCCACTCTGTAATCCCTGCTGCCTGTCTGTTTGGCCCCTCGGGCCTTGTTACCATTCACACTTGCTCAATCAAGCTCTTGCTCGCACAAGACTGCACGATTCTTATTGCCCCCGCTTGATCAGAGAGGGAGAGGGAACGTTTTCCATGCAAGATTTATGTGATTATTTCACTTACATTTGCGAGTGCATCCTTAAATGATGACTTTCTGGGAGTTTGCCTTTGAGAGTCTTTAGCCTATACAAACTATAATAGATAAATTGCATAACACAGTGCACAGTTTGTTTGCATCTCTCTTTTGTCTGACAAACCCATATATCTACTAATGATTTACTATTTTTAACCAGCCATTGCCTCTGCATTTCTTTTTTCTTCTTTTTTTTTTTACAAGTGTTGTTGTTATGAAATATCAGACCTTTGTTAGATTTGGTCTGCTGAGCCAGTCTGGAACCCACATTTGCACCATGGGAATATGCTCAAGGTTGCTAGGCTTGGGAGAAAGCATCTCCCCTAGCTAGGTATGCTGTGGAAAGTTTCCCTTGGACTCGATGCGATTTCTAAAGCACTCTGGAAACTCAACAATGCAGAGGTTTGCCAAGAAAATACATTTTGGGGAAGGCTTCTGCTTCTATTTTAGACAGAACTGGACAGCAGTAACAATACCCGGCTTGATATTCTGCATAAACATGAGCGTTTCAGAGTGAAACACAATCACACATTCTCTCGTTCTTCCCAAACACGCAGGCAGACAGCTCTTCCCTTGAGATGGCAGATCCGAGCAAGCCATATGGAGCAGGCTGCATCTTGCTGAGCACGCCTGACGACAGCCGAACAGCTTGGGCTGTACTGGAATGACAGCCTTCAGTTCTTTTTACCAGGTTTTCCAAAACCTGCTTCTTTTGCTCTCTCCCACCCTCTTCGTTTTTTACAGTACTTTTTCCCCCTCTTCATAACCAGACAGATGGAATGAGGGACTAGCATCACATGTTTAGCAAGCAAACACACTTATCCGCTGACAGCTCCATCCTGGCTCAACAATCTGTCTCGTTGAAGCATCTCCCTAAATGATGCCACATAACCACCCTTAGCGGTCGTCCCGGAGTGCACTTGAGGGCCTAGGGCTCAGGTATCAGGTGCCCGCCTAGTAGATGATGGGAATAGCAATAACACAAGAGTGTACCCCTTGAACACAACCTTCCCCTTTTGAGGGAGCCAGGACGATAACTATGGCAACGTATGGCTGTGTTGTTCTTTTTCATTTCATTCCCGGCTTGCACAGTTGGTGGTTCACCACTTGATGTGTTCAGCTCTTCTTCGGCACCTCCTCCTACCCGTTTCTCCATAATCAGCAGACGCGCCGCACCAGGTGGCTGGACCGGAGAGACCAGGAGAAAAGAGCGTCACAGCTTCTTAATTTAAAGTATTCAAATTCCTCGCGAGTGATTTTGATTAAGTCGGCCCACGCATTCCCGTTCACGCTCAGCGGGTACTAACGAGACTTGGGCGGTGAGAAGGAGAAGGGGGGCTTCCTAGCCTGTAATGAACAGAACAGCTCTCTGCTTCCTTGTGCACACAAAGAAACAAAGAGCCCAAAGTATCGATGTTAGGTTTGAAAATAAAGTAGCTGTATCTAAGATAAGAATTAGAGTCTATTTGTCTGCATCTGATTATGGATCTCATGAGAGCTTTGAGTGTTCTTTGTCTAATTGCAGGATCTCTAACAAGTCATCGAAGCTGTAGTATTGGATTAGCTTTCCCACAATTTCACGTTTTCGGTCAGCACTACCAATTGTTACAGTAATGAAAAATTGATTGCTGTATAATCAGCCTGACTCGCTTGCGGGAAAATGTTTTTCTGTCAATTCCGTCTGCCCAGTCAACCAATCACCCAGATCGATTCATTGGATTGACCCGATTGTGTTCTCTCTCACTCTCTGTCCCTCCCTGAGCAAGGAAAGATTTACTCATCTCCTTTTCCCTCCCTTAGTTAGGCCCGTTGTTCCATGAATGCGAGTCAATTGAGCGTTGTTGATGGAAGGGTTCTGTGAAAGGACAGAGCGAGGCTTCTGGTGTAGCACTGTCGTCCTCTTACCTGTTCGTTCTGCCGACGTTTGTCATTTCTTTGACCGCTCGGACCCTCTGGACGAGCTAGAGGCCGCGGGGTGGCTATGCGCCACAGCTAAGTCGAGGTACTGTCTCGCAGCTCAGAGGGCCTGTCAGATCTCTTTAGAGATAAAGAAACGAAGGTGCCTCTTGCTCTCACGCTGACTACACCTCACACCATGCAGCTTTTAACGTCTGATACGCTGTTGAAAAGGGCCAGTTGCCTGACACGAAAGAAGCACCCACAGGGTCATTCCCGGCACGCAATGCTGGCATCTTTTTAATGCTGCTGTTCGCTTTTGTGTGCAGACGTAGGAGTTGAATGCATTTGTTTTTGATGGTCTTGCAATATTATTCCCAGCAAGTGTGGTTCCTAACAGAAAGCGCAGGAATGCTCCATGGTTAAAAAAGAGCTTTAACCAGCTGCTTGACCTCTCACCTTTGATCCCTCCTGCAAGCCTTCAGTTGTCTGAAGAGGTAATAAGAACAACTTTTGGGTGGCCCGGGATTTGTTGGGCACTGGTCGAGGCGTATTCTGATGCAACACAGCGTCAGCGCTGAGCCTCTTAGAACACTGCATGTCCTTCATGAGGTCGAACTCCCAACAATAACCTAGTGTTTCGATGCCTGTTTATGAGTGGTACTTTGATATGCGGACAGCGTAGTCTCTGTTTCGTCGGCGGCTCGTTCAGGGACACATCAGAATATCTAGCTGCCCAAGTTGAGGCTAACAACCTCTCTACCCCATTCCTACTGAGCATGTGGGGTCACCTCACCTCTGACCCCGCTCCTATTCTACAATTCCTCCCTTGTGAAGCCCAGTCAGCAAGATTGGTAACATGGGAAAGCACGCCTGTGGTAGACTCTATTTGCCTTTCCTGCTTGCAGCTTTTATAATGGCCGTAAAAAGTGGCCAGTTGTTATTCTCGAGCTAGGAAGGAGGGAGGTGACAGACAGGAGACTCAAACCCAAACCTGGCCATCTGTTTTTTGTCTTCAACACGTCTCTCTCATTCTCTCGATTCAGCAGGCTGAAGGGAGGGAACCGCATCTACTCAGCCCAGTCGTGAACCCGGGGACACTTACCTCACTCGCACACATTCACGTCTGCCTCAGTGAGCTTTCTCCCGAGGCTCCAGTCGCGGTTACAATGAGATTATACACTCCTGCACCCACTCACCACAGTGCTGTCATGTAATTACAGCGGTGAGGAGTCAACGTGCTTGAGCAAAATGGTTTTATTATGGTGAGTAAAGGGGCAAAAAAATTCCCCATTTGTTGCCACAGCCACCATTAGCGCGGCGCTCTTCCCAAATTCGGTGCAAGCCCTGTCGAGTGGAGCATGTATAAACAAGGTGACGAATTGACCCTGGGGTTGTTAATTAGCACGATGAAGTTATTTCAGTTAATGGTACTATTGAGGGTGCTGGCGTCCTTGAGGAAAGAGCTCTTAATCTGAACAGCTCCACTTGTGTAGTTCAGGTGCAAACTGCCTCTCAGCATAGAGGAGGCTATGCTAGTGTTTTAGGTTGAACAAAACTTAAATGTGTTGTTTCGCTTAGTGCCCAAATACCAGAATGGATTATATCCCACCATCATTAAAAGACAGGAGCTTGCATTCATGTTGGGATTCATTGCTTCCTACCATGAGAGCAGGATGTTGTCTGCAGCATACAGCACTAACATCCTGCCTGCGGCAGTGTGGTTACACCTAGACTAAATGGATGCGCAGTGCTGGAATGCTAATGCAGCCCATCCACCCCACCTCAGGCAGCGCCGCCAATAACAGTGAGTGGCAGCGTAATTGTCCACCTCTGAAAGGAACCATCCCTTCCTCTGGAGCGGCTGCCGAATCATAGGTTGCCAGCTTCCCAAATAACGATTTATTTAGCTTGATTTGAGTGATTCCATACTGAAATCCCGTGGCAACTATTTGAAGCTGCTATTTACCCAGCTAAGAAAAGTATTCCAATTTCCAAGTTGCACCTGTGCTTAATGGAATTTTATTCCTCACTGGGGTCCAGAATATAAATGCATGCTGATATTTCCGCCTCTTGTGGCCCTTGAAAAGCTCTTATTTGGGTCTTAAAGGGCAGGCGTCGCATGTAGATGGCTTGGCGAGAATCCAGAATGTAACGTCATTCTTCTTTCAAGGACTAATACAGATCACAGCCAGGCCGGATTTGTAATTAAATTGGCTTTTGTGAAAGGTACAGTCAAGCATGTCAAAGACTCAATGACCTCTCTTTTAAAACAATATGTGCTATATATATTTATATATATATATATATACATATATAACTGCATTTCCATTTTAGTGCACTGTCAGGAAACTTGAGGGTGATGCTGATAGTCAAACCGACACTTTTGCAAATGAAATAACTTTGAGTGCTGTGTTGACATTACTGCAGCCCAACTAGAAGAGCATTAGCAACGCCAAGGTCATGGGTTCGATTCCCAGAGAATCCAAATGTACACCTTGAATGCAGTGTAGTGGCAATGTTGACACATTAGCAGCTGAAACACTCCGTTTGGGATGAGATGCACTGAAGATTTAGCGTGCTAGTTCATCATAACTATTAAATTTGATTTGTTATTGCTTGGTAGTAGTGGGAAATAGGGACATTATCATTATGGAGAGCATTTTTATTGGATAAAAGTGCATGTCTTAAATGTGAATATCTTCTAAAGGTTTAATACATCCCTGTTTAGGAGTGCACTTAGATGTTAGCCTGAAGGCTAACCGATATGAACTAAAAGCCTCCAAGTTTTATGTGAGTGCCGTGTTTGACTGCATTGCAGCACGTCTGTTCCTCTCGCAGAAGTGAAAGGACTCTTGGATTTATCTCCCTGAAAGCGCAAAGGTCAAACGTGCCACCTGGTTTTCTCAGAATGACATATCAGCGTGAAGCAGCACTCGCTTTGTTCCGACTCGGGCACACATACACTCCCTCCGTTCAGGTTGTACTTAAGACTCAGAATTATGTAACGGCTGTTTGGAGAGGATATAGGAGAAAGACATTTTCTTGGCAAAAGCCCTCTGCCTGCTTCTCCTCCCTGCCACTGTTCTGCATCTTAAGTGGAGACAGAGCGACTCCTGCGTGTGTTATTTTTCATCAAACATTTCATCTCGGCTCCACGGCACATCTGCAGCGCAGGGAAAAGCTGTAGATCATCTCGCTGCCATTGTAAACAAACACAAAGGCAGGAGGCTTTGGTCACAGAAGACGTCGCTGTCTTCTCTCTGTGTCTCTGCGGATTGCAGCCATGACGTCGATGGGGTGTGTGCCTTAAAATGAGAGGCAATCACCTGATAATGCTGTGATTGTTATGCATCTGTGTGGCACGTTAGAGGGAGAGGATGAAACTGGCAAAAAATATTTACATAATGCTCCCACAAATGCATTCAAATGCATATGATTACCCAACATCGGCAGTGTACGGCGAGGCTTTAGGATGGATCTCGCTAAATCTGTCAAGAACATGTCCTGTTTATTCTTGTCACGAGTCAGATTTCACCCTAAAATCAAAAGATGGAAATATCAAATTGTAGATTAGAGAGAAAATGAAGTAGCTATAGTAGACACTGGATGTCTGTCTGTCTGGTATTTTAGTAAAAAATACTTTTATGTTTATATTATTTTTATTTTCTGTGTACGTTACACTTACTTCGTGATTCTTTAGGGCAGAAAACAAAGTAGTTGTTAAAGAATCATTAAATGCTTCCAGTGAGGTAGGAAGCACCATCAGATCAGTATTGTTTTTGTGTCACAATTAATGCTAGTCACCGGTGCTGCAAATCTCTGGGTTCTTGTTATTGGATTCCACAGTGTTTTTCCCATACTCGTTTTAGACGATACAAACTTGCGTTTACCATTGGCTTTAAATGTCAGCTGTACTGTCAGAACTGAAGTATAAATGGTAGCTGAATTGTGAAAGCACCTCTGGCTGAATTTGCCGTTGGGACAAGTGCTGGCCTCTCTCTGTGCTCTACTCAAAATGGCAGCTTGGACAGCAAAGAAAGACAAACACAAACTCAAGCCACCTGGACTACAGTCAAATCTGGCGCTGACATGAAAGCCAGATGTGTGTGTGTGTGTGCTTGAACTCTCTCACTTCACAGCCGCGAACAGACATATAAGTGTGTGTGTGACCGCAGGAGTAGTGTGTGTCCTTGATAATTGGACTGAATCAAGAGCCATTCACAAGGGCCTCCGTTGCCCGTAGCATACGGAGGGAACGGCGCCATTACAAGGGGCTCTTTAAGGGATATTACATTCGCTCGTAAATAGAAATGGCCGCGGCATTGTTTTATGAGACCCCTCTGAGGTCCTTTGACTTGAATCGGGTTTTAAACCATCACGTTTTTTAGAGTGCGAATCTAATCAGAGGGCCCAGCAAAAAATCAGCATCCCGTGTTCTTTTCCACTCTCTTGCTGGCACAATGACAAGTTCCTCACTTCATGGTGTTGTTTAGCTAATATAGAAAGTGTAACGAGCATTCTTAAGTGTTTTACATTACAATATCAGAGTCAAAGGTGACTACAGGGGTTAAGAGAGCGTTGCAGACAAGTTGTAGTGCGATGTCTTTGCGATCACGCCCGATTGCGCGGTTATCAGTGGTTTGATCTCTATATTGAGGAACACTCTCTGGGGCGCTTAATTGGGAGTTTTAATTGGACGTTCGCCATGGTTTCTTCCCTCACACAGACTCCGATCTGGCTTCCTCCTCTGATTATCCAGCTTTAAAAATCTCTCACACATAATATCATCCCAGTTGTTATGTAGCTGCATCTGTTTCTTTTCTAAGCATCTGTATAGTAGTTTCTTGCTCGACATGCGCTGCTACCAGATTTCTTGCGACAAACTGCTTCAAGTATGCACACAAACTCTCGCTGTTTTTCTGCTTTAGTTTCTCAACGCTGCGGATTTCAGAATCATCACTCACATTAATGCGAGCGCATCAAATGCAGCGTGCGCTTTCCGCAGCCACGGTTTGAACTTGGCCGCTCGAAATGTTTACGACTCTTCTTCTGCGTTCATTTAGAAGAAGATTGTTATTTCTGTTCACGAGCTAGAACGCAGTTGTGTCTTGCTGCATTTTAACACGCCTATTATTCCCGCGTCCGCAGGGCATGCATATTTTCATGTACCCCAGTTTGAAATGCCAGATCTTTCATTCTTTCACTCTCTTTTCTGTCTGTCGTCGTATCTCTCCGTTTCAGTGCCGAATCTGACATGTTAGCATTAATAATGCATGGAAACGTGGAGGATTAGAAAGCCAGCCAGTCATGAGCGCAGCCCTGATTGCATCTGACTGCTGGTGCTCTCCATTAAAAAGAAAACACACACTTGTACGGCACATCGCCATTGGCTGGAGCTAGCAAGAAAGATAGGAGATGGAAAGACCTGGAAAGATAAAAGACCTGGGCATGCATAAATGCACGTCTCGACTGACTGTCTGTGGTTGTGATGCTGGTATCCACAGGCATTGCATATCCTTGGCTCATAATGACTTGTTTAAAAAAAGCTTTGGTTATTTGGAGTTTTGAGGTGTGGGGTTTTGCACCGTGTACGAAATTGGTGGCAGGATTTTGCATCCGCATCAAATGCATGCAACACATTGTTGAGAATGGCATGCCAAACCATTACGGTGTGACGCAAAAGTGGTTGCATAGTGTCTGTGCATGTAGTGTCGCTCCACAAAAACATTCGCCTCTCCGCACAGCTCAATTATTCATACACACAGGTCCTTGTGCATATTGCATGAAAATACGCTTATTTTTCCAGCCTTTGAGGGTTAGCCGAAGTGGGGAACGTGAATTGTGAGCATTTGTTTAGCGATTTTGCGACCAAATTTCGCACCAAACCGTGACGCATTTGTGAAATTGCGTTGTTTCACCCCAAGCGAGATACAAATGCACTGGGTTTCATTGTAGCACACAGTTGAAACTTCAGACCTTCACGTTCCAGACATGGTGAATGGGAGCAGCATTTGGAATCTGATTTGGACAGCTAGCATAGGGTAGCGTCGTAAATCAGGGCGGACATATTCCTCCTTCCTTGTCTGGGCATGCCGTGCCTGCTCTGGCCCTCTGTTTGTGGCGCTCCAGAGCCGAATCTCTCGACTGACGTTTTCAATTGTTTATGTGAGGCGGAATTTCAAGTGTCGCCGTGCAGGTTGACAGGAAACCCCAAGCTGACAAGCCAGCTGTCACTAGGTCCACACTCTCGCATTATGACTTCCAGGCTCTCTGGAAACGTAACACGCCACACTAGAGGAGCACAAATAGCGGTGCAGACTGACACACCGTGTGTGTATGTGATGGCTGTGTTATTGTGTTGATCCCAGCAGAAGGACACAATAGACTTATTATGAAAGTTTGAAGTGTCTCGCATGCCCTCAGGGGAGGAGAACAAGAGTGGACTGTTGCAGTGCATTATGTCACCACCCACAATCATAAGCCTATCTTGGCCTCTTGGTGACATTTGACCATTTCGTTTTCAATGACGATTACGTCTCTTTATTTTTTTGAAAATCCTGTCACAGTAGAGATTTTATATTAAATACATTTTGGACAATATTTCATACAGTATTATTAATACTATTGTGTATAATATTATAAAAAAATATTGTCAATGTTTATTTTAATTGCGAATAAAATACGTTTTAATTTGTAATTATTAACAATATATTTTGTAATTGTATTCATTATTTACAGTTTTTTATTTAGATTTATTAAGACATTGATGTTTTTATTTTTATGAAGGTGAGATATCATTGCCTTATTTGCAGCTAATGAAGTAAACTTTTTTCCTAGAAAAAAAAAAAATACATATATATATATAATTTTAATGTTTTTTTCTGATTTATTGTTATAGACTTTTAATATCAGCCAATTGTCAGTCAGTTAGTTCCTCAGCTTCCACTGTTGGTCCCCCACCAGATTCCCAGGAAAAAAAAAAAAGTGGCAGCTTGGACTGGGACTTGTTTGAACACCCTTACTGAGTCACACAGGCCTGGAGGTTCATCTACAGATGCCGCAGTCACTCTTTACAGAGTCTCAGCGCTTCATGTCAACATCTCTTTCATTCTCGACGTGAGCACTTCCGAAAGCAACTACACGTGTTCACGCATCTCTTGCCATCTGATGTTCTTGCCATCTTTAATTAAATGGTGTACAAGCACGTTCGCCGGGTTTCCGCCCCGCGCATGTGTGAAACACAGCAGCCCATGAGTCGAATCCCAAGGCAGAAAGCAGTGACGGGGGGATTAATCGCAATTTGGCTAAAACAAAGAGACGCCGTCTGAAATATTGATGAGTGTCTTGGTAATTACAAGATGGGCGGATAAGTAAATAATGACAAGATCCAGCGATAAAGCCTGGCTAATTATGAGTTGTGTGAAACTGTAATTGCGAATCTGAGGGAATATGAACCGGCTCAACCTGAGCGCTCTGGTAAAGCGTGAGAATGTACTTGATGGTTGACTGGTGAAACAATGTTAACATGTTTGTGTTTTTCTTCTCCGTCATCGAGCGTTGTTACTTATCTGCATTCCCTTGTTTTCTCTTCTCCAGAGTGCCAAACATCCAGCGTGCCGACCCTTCATCTCAAGCCTTTGGGGCTGCGGCTCTCCAGCCTGGTCAGAGGTCATCTGCGACATGATGCCAGCCGGCCACCTGCCCATCCTGCTCTCCCTGAGCGCCCTGCTGCTGTCTCCGCTGCTCACTGGCTCTTTGGCCTTATGTAAGAAAAAAAACTAAGATGAAACTTGAGTTTAAGGGTCTCTAGAACAGAAACTCTGGAATAGACCATCTTTTTTTTCTTCTAAATTATGCGTTAGTGCCATGCAAATGTTAAGACTTTGCCCAATATGGGCAAACTGAGTAGGCATTTTTGGTTTGACACAACTCATTATCATAGCAGTGGTTAACGGTGGCCATTTTGGATCGACATTGATGTGTTACCATTACAGACCCAATATTGGCCGATTCATCGGTTGAAGAGTGAATATAACTGGTCTGTATACTACTAACAATTAAATAACTATTAAAATGCAGGACTATTCTCATGAGCAGTTGCAATAAATTCTGCCATGTAGGTTTAATATTTGAAAGAAACTCTTTGTTCGCAACAAAGTTTGAGGTTAAGATCAAACTTAAGCTTTTTTTAACATTAGCCATGGTTCATGATGGTAAAATAGATTAAAAAAAAAGTTGAAGTTTGCATTGGTATAAGACTAGTTAATACGAACTTCAATGACAGCTTTTTTCACATTTTTATACAGTTGTTGACATTTTATCTGTAACTGAATTAGTTTTATGTGGTAGAATGATTAAGTCACCTCAGAAAATGTCAATTTTTTTTTTTTAAACCAATTGAACTGAAACTAAGCTAATTATACAGGACTTGTTTAAACTGATTAACCAGCCAGTCATCCAGGCAAACCACCGACTAGCAGGTTTCACAATCATCAAAAACAAAAGTGTGTGGGTTTAAGGATCTCCCCGTACACGCAGAGACGTGAGGCCTGAGATCACTGTTTTATCGCATTATTTCGTCTCTCGTTTCCGCGTGTATATCTCTTCATCAGACTGATCGGGGCCTGCGCTTTCTTTTAATTTCCAAGGCTTGAAGTCAGGATTTGTTCTGCACCATTTCTCCCCTAAGATGGGTTTAGAGACGCATTAGGGAAACAAAACAAAGAGTCAAGAGAAGTAAAGAGGGGCGAGTGCGAGCGCGGGATGAAAGCGGAGGTAAAGCCTCCCCCTGCTGCTTTCAAGCCTAAAATAGGTGTAATTCAAGCGCTGCCCGAGAGATAACGTGAGAATGGGCCGCTGTCAGATATGCCACGTCTTTGTGTGCCTGACATTGTTCTGTTCTCTTGTTTGTTGGTTTTGTAAGGCAGCCCAGAAGCTAATGTATATCTGACGCAATAAGGGTGAACACAACTTTACTAGTCGTGGGTTGCTTGAACGGCTTGCGTTTTATTCAGGTTCATGCTTATTAAGGGGTGTTTACTTCAGATGCCTTCGTCTGAATGGTTGGATGTATCGCAACGGAATGGATTTAAATAGAATGGAATTAAATAGAAAACAAAGTTTGGAAGTGCAAAAAGTTTGCATTTATGCATTTCAGAACGCAACAAAACACAACAACCTGTAAGCAATTGCATTGTTTCTCGAATTCTTTAAAGGAGTTGATTAGGAAATTCAGGTATTTTTGTAAATTTAGTTTAGTTTTTTTTGTCCTTTTTGTTTTGAAGTAATTTGAAGAATAAGACTAAACTCAAGCTTTACTTAACGTGAAGTACTTAACGTCAGTCGATAGTTCACTATAGTCGACTGATTCACTAGCCTTTTCGAAAATATAGATATTTCGAGATTAAGACTATACGTTAGTGATGATTCGTGATAGATCACTTATTAGCTTGCCTTTCAATAACATGCCAGTCAGTTAAGAAATTAGCACATTTTTTGCAGTTTCATCTAAAATGTGGCTTTTTTTGTTTTTTTGCTTTGCTTTGCTTGGTTTTGTTTTTGCTTGTTTTTTCTTTGCTTGGTTTGGTTTTGTTTAGTTTTGTTTTGCTTTTTGTTTTGTTCTCAAATTGTTAAATACTTATCTTTAATTTTTTTTTCTTTTGTAGAGGTTGTCAAGATCTGTTCAGGAAATGAGTAAAATCTCATCCAGGGACTTTAGTCTTTATTTGTTGTCTGTTTATGCTCATTGTAATCTATGACACGAACGAGATCACATTTGTGTTTTTTGTTTTATCAGGCGGTCTATGACTGTAGGATGAATAAGTTCTCACTATCAATCCATCTGTTTTCATGCCGTGACGCCTGCAGAATTGCTCTTCTGTGTGATTCAGATGTTTACTAGGCAGTGCACATCGTCCCAAAGCGCTAATCACTCCACACCCCCTCCCCAGACCCCTGGCCACTGAAACCCTCTGTATGGCGCCGTCTGATTGGCTGAGATGTCGTCCGCTTTACTCTCACAGGCTCTGATCGCTAATTACTGTCTCGTCAGGTTGTCGTACAGCACAGCCGGCTGAACGGGGGACATTTTGTTGTTGTTCTTGTGTCATTTTCAGTGTTGGAGAAGCTTTGAAAGTAATTTGGGATGGTTTGCTGTGAATTGTGAGATGTTATGCTAATATTTTACTATAATAGTTAGCATTTAGATGTCAACTGTTAGCAGCACTCAAAGATACAAATAAAAATAAGCTTTTTTGACTGTTTAATTAACTTTTAGCTATCTAGTATTAGTGTTTTGGATCAGTCCAGCTACTTTTTTGGGAAAGGAGTTGGCATTAGCAAATCTAGACAATTAAAGTAGCTTATTTTAACAGATCAATGGAAATTAAAAGTTTCAGATTTCGTAATGCTATTTTATGACGGTGGTAAAAAAAACCTGCAAAGTAGCACGTGCTATGCTGCTTCTGGTTTGAAAACATTGCCTGTGTCTAGTAAATCCAGTAGCATCGCATAAACAAATCAATTATCACATGTGTTTTTCTTTGAATATCTGGTTTTGCTCAGAAATTCATCTAATTGTGGAATGTAAATTGGGTTTTGATCTGTTCCGTGTGCACTTTAAATGGTTTTTGTTCTTCCGAACACCTGTTTAAAGGCGCCGTTCGGCCCACACAGCGCTGTCCAGGTGGATTTGTGGTGGTTGTGTTGTACAGCTGCGCTGCACACGGGCTTTACTTAGACACACACACACACACAGTGGATGTCACCTCTGCGCGAGGTTGCCAACTGCATGATGTCATCCTCACCGCCTCCCTCTCGCTCTCTCATGCTCTCATAAATCAACATGTGGAGGAGACGTTTTTAATCAAAAAGAAAAAAGGGCTGTGAATAAATCTGGCCTGTGGTAATAAAGCTGGGGGCTTGTTTGTGTGTGTGTGTGTGTGTGCAGAAAGTCCAGCAGTTTTACATTTACACGATTAGCTTCTGAGTGCACACACACACACACACACACACACACACACACACATCCTCACTTTAGGGCTTGCTGGCATTAGATGAATAAGTACTAGAATTAGATCTGGTGTAGCTTGGTATGTGTGCATACTGTATATATTTATACATGTATACATTCATATATATATATATATATACTGTATGTGTGTATGCAAATATTATGTTGTATAAGTTTTTTATTTTAAATAAAAAAATGCTGTCAAATTATTAATCACATTTAAGATAAAAGTTTTCGTTTGCAAATTATATGTGAGTGTTCTCTGTATATTTATTAAGTGCACACACATACAATGTATATTTGAAAAATATTTACATGTTTATATTTATATTCATATCATTTATGTTAGACTTAATATAAATTCATTTATAAACATGTTTTTGTGAAAAATGCATGCATGTGTGCATTTATTTATATGTTTATTATATATATATATATATATATATATATACATACATAGTACATACAAATAAACAAAAAAAATATTTTGGATGCGGATGTTTGGCAGCATTAAAATAAATCCTATAAACCTAAACATTGCCTATACATGTGAGTGTGTGTGTATATATAACACACACACACACACATATATATATATATATATATATATGTAGTGGTTTTATAGCTAAATTTAAAGCTCTTGTAATTTAGCTTCACAATATTTGTCTTTAAAATAACATGTTATAGCAATACGCTTTTTAGACTTTTGACCAGACATGTTTTCTATGATCACGCAAAAAATAATTTCAGTCTAGTGTGTCTAAACTTACGTACATATTAGCATTATTTCAACCATTTGTTTTTTAATTCATATCCTTCAATCTGGGATGAGGCGTCAGATGAGGGTCCGCTTTCCCACAATCCTCCGCACAAGCTCTAAAAACAGTTCATTTAGCTTGGGTGTGCCTCCATCTGACCACAAAACACCCAATCTGAACCTCTCTTACCCCCTCTGAAAACCTCCAGACACCCTGTCCAGCGCCGCGCTGACCGGACCAAAATATCCCGTGTCGAAACAGTACACCGCAATCTGCACAATGCCGTGGTCCCACATAGCGCCATAAAAATCACACACAGCCTCCGAGCATTATTGCTCAATAACACAGGCCTGTGTTATTCTTCCATTTCCAGTGTTTATGTTCGGACTGTGTGCTTACAATGATTTCCTGTGGTCGTCTCTATATCAGGAATCCCGCCAAAAGGCTGGTTTGTTGTCATTTCTCGGAGCGTGATTTTTTATTTTTTTTTGGGAAGCGGTGGTGCTGTAGCGTTTAGCAATCTCCTTAAGTGTCCACGTGCTGCCCGCGCCCTTGCCAGCTCCTCTCCTCTTTGATTGACTCGGGCAGAAAGTGACGCGAGCGATTTCAATAATTTATTTTCCCCTTTGAAGCTTCCAAGTGAGAGATTTCAGGCCCCTGAGGGAAAGAAACCCCCCCTTCGTCTTGTCTCTTTAAAGTTATCAGCTAAAAGGCCCGAATGTCCCTCATTACCTGCCTCGTTCAGTGCTGCGGTTTAACCTCCCGGACGCAGCTCGATTGCCAAAGTACATCTCTGATGCTCATGGCCCGGGGCGGCATCCGTCTGCAGACCACGCAGAGGCTTTTTCAGGTTGCTTGTTTAAGGACTATTCATCGTCATGGTCGTTGAGAACCAAAAGAGATGTTTCGACAAATGTTCTTTATAGACCTTGTAGGACAGGTTTATAGTGCGCAAGTGTTTCATAGAGCTAGACTTTTGCATTGGCATGAGACTTTTTCTTCTGTAGAGCACCAAAAGAGACATTTCGACAAATGCTGCTCCTTTCCAAGAACTGTGATCAGTCAAGGTCAAGAATCGACTAAAAAAGGGCCGAAAAGATGTCCATAAAGTTAAAATTTTTAGCTTTTATTATGGCAAAAATGAAACATTTTGGTGATTCAAGTTTATTGCATGTCAAGTTTAAAAATAAAAAAGCACAAATTAGTAATATATCGAGTTTAGAATGATAGAACTGTCTTGTTTTCTCATGCAAATCTGTTGTGTGACCTTGGTATAAGGTGCGCAAGTCTTATTTTCCAAACACAAGATTTTCTTTTTTGTTCGGTAGGGCGCCAAAAGAGATGTTTCAACAAATGTTCATGCTGCTCCTTCCCAACTGTGATCAGGGCAATTATCGAAATACTTGTCCCTAAGACTTGTGGGATGTGTTTCCAAGTCTTAACGTGGATAATTAGCCAAAACGTATTATGTTTTTCTAATTTTTTTAAGCAAATAATGTAATAATTAAAAAAGCATTGTCAAGTTTGACCTAATTTTTCGCTCAAATCTATCGCACGAGTTTGGGAGACTGGCACAAGTTGCATATGGACACGGCCTAGTCAATAAATGCTTTCATTATGTGGAAAACAGCAGCTCGAACATTCATCAAAATATCTTCTTTTATGTTCTACAGGAGAACATGTTCGGACAAACTGGTATGAGTAAATAACATTATTTGAATCTGTTTAAAGTCCTGCAGTAGTTAATATGACCAGCAGATGGCGTCTCGTGGATCACCTCCACCTGCTGTATTCAGACACACACACACACACACTGGGCAGCCCAGATTAATCATGAAGCAGATTAGCAGGCTCGGATTTACTGAATGTCAAAAATGATTATTGCATGTCACCTTCGTGATCCCACATCACCAGCTGAGCCCTTTACTCAAGTCCCATCAGCCCTTGCGTCGATAGATTAAAAAGACGCTTTCTCTTCTGACTCCACGATCAATTTGCGAGCAACTTCAAAAAACCACATGAGAAGGAATTAATCGTTTGCGGGTACCCAAGTGGGCTTTGATTACATTATAACATGTGCTGAAGCGAATATTTGATGATTTTGTTTGTTTATTTGATCTAGTGCCGCTCGTTTTAGTTAGTTTATTGTTCTCATTTGCATAATTGATGTCACGGCTACAATTAAAAGCGGTCAGCCGTTGAATTCAAGCCTGACTGACATAATGATGTTGTTTGTGTTGTCTTTTTCTCAGCTGGCGACATGTTTCTTCCATAGTGAGATGTTTATTCACCGTCATTTGGGCTTTAGTGTTTTTTTCCCTCCGTATCCGTCTCGCCTCGATCTAATTGTTGTAAATGACTCTAAACGCTCAGTTGAGATTCTCACGAGCCGTACCGTCCCGTCCACTCCGAGGACTTTAACCCTCGAGCCATCGCAGGTGTCCGTTTTTACGAGGCCTGTCAACAAGTACCAATCGCTCGAGGACGCTGCAAATCACATTAGATTGTTGCAATTTCCTCCTCGTCTCAGTGGCCAGGTCATTGCAAAATTGCCCTTATTGTTAAACTTAATTTCCTAAAGCTCTCGGTAGACTTTGACTTGCTCACCCCGCACCTGCTAAATATTTTCTTATCCAGAAACTCACTGGGGTCAGCCTGGAGTATCATAATCAGTGGTAATTGTAGTAATATGGCAGGAGAATTGTGGGAAGAATATAAGCACAGTGACTTCCTGTTGCTGATAGCTCGCATATATTAGAGTATATTTATGAGCTTTTATCTTCATTTAAATCCTAAAATTCTGTTAAAATGCTGATCAGCTGATAATGATTTATTTTATTGTTGTAATTGTACTAATATTTAATATTTAATCCTAGAATAATATTTATTTATATCACTCCACTTAATCTCATAACTGTTTATGAGAATTAGTTGTGTTTTTATTGTTATAATGTTGTTTAATTTAGACGAGCCAATAATTATTACTAGTACTACTAATACTACTTTAAATGTACATTTTTTTAAGACTAAAAAAATTAAAAGGTTTTTAGATAGCTTTAAAAAAAAATGTTTTGATAAACCAGTATTAATAATTATTTTATTATATTATATATTTTTGCTTTATAGTAATAATATATATTATAATAATATAATATATATATATATAATATAATATTATATTGAGAAGGGCTAAAATGTGAAGGGTTACAGACCGACTTCAAGATGAAGGACAGAAAAAGCAGCTGTGAGCAGCTAAATATATATATATATTATATATATATATATATTACCTATTTGAATTTGTACAAGGAAAAATATTAGAAATTGTTTCTCTCTGTCTATATATATATATATATTTAATTTTAAATAATTTAAATAAGTAAAAAAATATATTTGCAATAAAAATAACATAAAATATTGCTATTCTGAGAAACAAATTACCTTTAATAATTGATAGGCTTTATTTATTGAAATATGTATTTATTTACTTATTTTATTTACTTATCCTTAAAAATGATTATATCATGGACACCGGTGAGTTTTGCCCAAATGTGCTTGTCCTGCTGTGCAGTAAAGGTTCTAAGCGGCCTGCTTAGCGCTAATCATGACCTCACGAAAACATCTGCACAAAAACCAGACATGACCTTTCCCGCCATCTGTTCTGAGTCCATTTAGTTGCTCACAGATGCTCCACAACTGTATTTTTGACTTATGATTTGCATTACCCCATATAACTAGATATATATCATTTTTCTTCTGTCCTTTTATCGTTCCTGCGGCGGTCGATTATCCGGCGAAAGAGAAACGCCCGGTCCGCGTGTTTCCATAGCAATGGCCCGGTCTGAAGTCAGATCCGTTGACTGATAGGCATGTTGGTTTCATGTGGCCAGAGAGAGAGAGAGAGAGAAAAGGTCCAATTGGGAGGATGAAGCGCGGTCGGCGGAGGCCTACTGGGATCGTATGAGAACCAGTCGAGCACACGGCCACAAATCTCTGTGTTCAAGCAGCCGAAGCTAAACCTGAGGCACAGTCCTTTTCCTCTCGCCTCTGTCCCACACACAGGGCTTTCTCAGGTTTTACTCGCTTTGCCATCACACATGTGCATCCGTTAACCCTTAAATGCTTGAATGTTTCACCAATCATTATTATTCGGGTCCCAGACCTATATATCCAGCACAGATAGATCTCTAACTGCTGCAATAGCAGAAAACGCTCCAATTTTAAGAACAAATGGAGAAAATAAAGCTTATTCCATTATCTTTTCAAATTTAGAAAAGGTGCAGATGATTTAATCATCTTGTAAATTGAACCAGTTCATTGAATCAAACTGTCAAAAAGAATCCGTTCACAGAAAAGAATCAGATTACAGGTTACAGTTGTCAGTAATGTTTAGTTTCTTGCACAGACTGATTGTTTCGCTTCATAAGACCTTAATATATCATCAGGAGCTATGGAGATTCATTTAGCATTCTCACCAACAGGCAGCCATTGACTTGCATCATATAATTAACCAATAATCACGGTTTCAGCTAAATATCTTCTTGACTGTTTCCCAGTCATCCCGCATGCTGATTTTTCCTCCCTCTTTTGTCGTTTTGAGGTTGCTGTGAATATGAAGATGATAGCAAGGACCTCGTTGGGGTATACGATCGGTCTTGTTATCCTAAGAGCAGGTGCTTGACTTGTATGTAGATGTTGGTTAAGAGCTCAAACGTCGCAGATGTTTACCTGAACATGTTCCTCACATTGATTTCTCAAATTACAGCCACTCAGGACATTATCTGGCACCGGGATCCTCCGTAATTGGCTCTTCTAGAGCTAAAGTGTGCGTGATACCAAAATGTTCCTCTTTACCCTTTCAGATAAGCCTCAATCAGCGGTTGAAAGGTGGCTATTTTAAAACAAGATGGGCGACAAGTGATGCTCTCTCCCCTTTCCTAAATGCCACTGATGGGCTGCCATTTTTTGCGCCTGCATTTTTCTAATTCTCAGCATAATGGAGCTCTTTTTTTTTTTTTATAATATAAGCCCCGAAAGGTTTTTTTTTTTTTTTTTTTCTTCGTTGATTATGGTGTTAGTCATCTAACCGCGTCTGTCACCCCAAGCCTCCCATTATAGGAGTCTCTCCAAATGGAGGCGGCAGAAACATGTTATTGGAAGTGTTTCGAAAGTCCTGCAGCTGTTAATGCAAGAAAAACAGCCTACAAAGGATAATGCATGTAGAGAAAGACAAGTGTGTTTTTCCCTTCAGTTATGATGAATTATTGATAACATATCTGCTATAAGATGAATATTAATAATATATGTAAATATCGTAGTAGTAGTAGTATTTATTTTCATTTTTTGGTGGAAATACTGTTTTACTGAAAATAAATAAATCAATAAAAAAAAATCAAAAATGGATCATTTAATTCTACTATTTTTTTATATTATATTTATGATTTAATTTTTAGCTATAGTAAATATATGTAAAATATT
Source organism: Enteromius unitaeniatus (assembly GCA_032359435.1). NCBI lineage: Eukaryota > Metazoa > Chordata > Actinopteri > Cypriniformes > Cyprinidae > Enteromius > Enteromius unitaeniatus. The sequence goes on along the minus strand of JAUMHI010000068.1, from coordinate 1,330,039 downwards.
GATGTTTTTTAATAATATTTTCAAATAAAAAGTACAGATGATGCTCTTTTATAAATATTTTATATACATATTTTAATTTTATTATTCTATGTATAATTATTGCATTGTTTTTTTTTTTTTTCAAATAATAAGATAAAAACAAATAACAAACAATAGTGAAGAATAATTACCAAATAAAAATGATTAATGCTGTCAAATGATAAATTGTAATCAATCACATACAAAATAAAGGTTTTTATGTAATATAAGTGGGTTTACTGTGTATGTAATTATTATTTATATATAAATAAGCAAAGACAGTATATATTTTGCAAATATTTACATTGATATATTTATATTTATATAATGTGAATTATATATAAATATATTTAATATACAAATATTTCTAGAAAATATTAAATATATATTTTTAGAAATATGTGTACACACACACATATTTATACATATCATCATAAATGTATGAAGAAGTTTGTCATATCTAGCAGAATTTTGATAGTGATGCAGCCCCAAAAGCATCTTTTGGGGCTGTGCACTTTTGTTGTCGTGCAGTTGGTACACACACCTGTACTTGGGCATCAGTTATTGCTTTATTATACCTTGTACATATGCTCTCCATTTGTTTAGCACATCTGTGCTGGTTTGTGCCATCAGGAAAATGAAAAGCATGTTAATTTGGTAATGTTTCTCCTTCGTAGCGTGGTGTGTTCTGTAAACACCTGTAGAAGTGAGTGTCGGTGAGTGGAAAGGTTAATTGCGCGAGTGATCCTCTTTGTCTCGTGAAGTAGCACGGATCGTCAGAGCTTCTCTATTACACTCGCGAGCTCTCGTCAGACGCGGATGTCAGAAAATCCATATACGAGCGCGCTGCAGGCCGCTGACGGTCACGGGTGAAGCGGCGGGATTGTGCGACCTCGGGATACATACTGTACATCACAGAGGTTATACTATAACCTCAATCCATCACTCACAGCTGCTTTTTCTGTCCTTCATCTTGAAGTCAGTCTGTAACCCTTCACATTTTAGCCATTCTCAACTCCTCGACTTTAGTTGGAATGATTTATTGAGCACTTTTGGCCTTTTGTATTTTGTACTTTTTTTTTTTTTTTTAATATATTAATATTATATAACAGTTTACTTTTCATGGTTTCATTTCGTTTTAATAATTTTTCACAGTATAGGAGACAAATTAAATAAAAGAAAATACAAGTACCATATTCTTGTGCAGATGTTTTACTTCTAAGGTTCTTTCTGCAATTATTGTATAATTCTCCATAATAATTCTTATAATAATACATAATAATACTTAAGATACTGTAAAGGTTGGGAAATGTCACAATGCAGAAACTTCTAAAGTAAAAGGAATTAAAATGATATATATATATATATGTATATTTATATTCTATTCTATTCTTGAAATGTCAGTGCCCACCCCCTTCAGAAGGACATGTTTAAATCTCAGCAGAGATGTTCCACTGGGAGAAGAACCATTCTGTTTTTGATGTCTTGTTTTTGCTCTACCAAACAATTATGACTCATACTAGCTAAAGTGGAGAACCTGTGTGCGTTTGCATTGTGAAAGTTGATGACTTCCGAACGAAGCAGAAAGTCCTCGGGCTTCATCTTCTCCACTCTCTGGAACTTTGCTTCAAGTGTATTTATCCACACCCGGAGATTCAGGGGCTCGCCTGCCTGCCCGTAGGCGGTTAATAATTAATTTGCCATGCTTGCCTGACTGTTTGATCATCTCCTCATATCTGCGCGCTTTCTGGATTTTAGCATGTTCCCCCTAGAGAGCCTCTTCTCATGTCTTGTTGTGTCAAGCTTGACCTACTGCCCTGCGGAGAGAAAAAAAGCGAGCGCCAGCGGAGGCCCACCGAGAAGAGTCGAGGTAGACAGCATGATAATTTGATGAGCCGAGAACAAACTGTGCCGGGTTCTGGGGAAAAAAGAAAAAAAAAAAAAAGAAAAGACAATTTCTTATTTTCCAAAACTAGCGTAATCCGCAAAGAACAAGCAGTAACGGTAAGGAAAAAAAGATGACAGCTCCTGCTCTCCAGAAGCTGGAATAGCTAGGTCACGATCTATCGTCAGCGACTGTCAGTCCTGCATGTCGTTAGCTTACAGCTGGCATGTCTTACGGGAAACGTGCGTAGGGTTTTGGATGCTTCACCTGACAAGGGGCTTTCAAATGAAGGCAGAGTCGCAGGTACTTTATTATTCATTGGCCAATAAATTATTCAGAGTGGCATTGACATGCACATTGTCTGTGGTGTAATTACCAGCATGCTGCAAAACAGCCACTTTCCATTTGTGCAGCCCCCGTTTCTTGTCGACATCTCTATCGTAGCAGAACGGGTCACTAGCCCACTCCAGTCGTAGTCCCCTTACTCGCTATTTTACGGTCGAATGCACTGCGAGTAACTGTTAAATTGCATGTGTGTGGGTGTGTGTTCAATCACTCTGTAATTTAATTTAATTGATTTGCTGTTACAGTGGCCTTGTGACGAATTGGGTTAGCTTCACTTTACCTGTTCACTATAGCATGCTACTCTTACTACTACAGTATATAGTGAACATTTTATACATGTATGACATGCTAAATTCACCAAAACATGCAAAAACAAAACAATGCAAGGGGCTATTTCCCCACAATGCATTTACCTTGACTTTGTGTTTCCAGTGTGTATATAAGCTGCCATTATTTCTTTTTTTGATTCTTTTGACCAGACTGCTTCATCTTGGTTCCGACCGCTAAATGCTAATCAAAAATTTTCTTTTTCTTTAGCTCCACCCAGATTCACAAAAGTACCTGTCGACATGATCGGCGTCTCTGGAGGTGTTGTATCCTTCGTATGCCAAGCCACAGGTGACCCCAAGCCAAGAGTAACCTGGAACAAGAAAGGAAAGAGGGTGAACTCTCAACGCATCGAGGTGAGACTTAGCATGCTAGCACGTATTCAATATATCACTCATTTGTGTGGTATTTCTCACTAAATGCCACCTGGAATTGTTTTTCGGGTCAATCTCAAGTGTTTACGTACCATGCATATCCTAGCTTCTGTGGGTTTTAGCCTGTGTCTTATATTCCTTTTTTGTTTGCCGTGTTCTTTTGTCATAACACAGCTGGCAGCTGTAGTGTTGATCAATGTTTAGTGTATCTTAATTAAAACTAGCTCCGCATTTAACCACGCTGTCACTATTCAACAAAGATGAAAAACTTCCCTCAAAAAAAAAAAAAAAAAGATCAACACAAAAACACGTTGGTGGATTCAATTCACTCGTCCGTGTGAACCCAAGAGTACGCTCAAATTATCATCTTGGTTGCATTCAAAAGTCATTTTGTGAGGGGTTTGAATTAATTCGTTTCCCCTGAAGGCTTTGCTTTGATATTGATCTGCACACACTTAGGACAGTGTGCCGTCACTAGGCTGCTTCTCATTATCGTAGCCTTGAAAATTCACCCCCCAAAAAACGAAAGAGAGTTTTGCCACTGGCTTACAAAGAGCCTCGTTCCTCTTTGTCATTCCCTATTGATTCTAGGGACTGTTTCGCTACAATGACATCAAATGCGAAAGCACCGCAGGAGCCTAATTAACTCTGCTGCATAATTTGAGCTCACAGCAACATCTAGACATTGCAAGACATTTTAGCAGCTTAAAATAGGAGGACAACATTTTTTTTTAAATTGTGATTAATTGATGTAAACAAGAGAAAGGTTAGGATTAAGGGTCAAAAGTTGGGGATGCCAGTTGATAAGCCCAAAACTTTGCAGCTGGAAAGAAGTTACATGGCATTTACCAAGACCGTTCCCCCTAGAGCAACTAAGAATTAAGCGCCGCCTTCTTGAGACCTGTGATGGGTAACTCTCAATTACTAATTCACATTGCTTTGTGTCTTCAGGACAGATTTTTTTTACCATTTCAGTGTAATTTACCACCTCTCTTTCCTCTTACACAGACAATAGAGTTTGATGAAGGTGCGGGGGCCGTCCTAAGGATCCAGCCTCTCCGGGCACCTCGAGATGAGAACATCTATGAGTGTGTGGCGGAGAACAGCGAAGGCGAAATCAGTGTCCAAGCTAAGCTGTCAATCATTAGAGGTAAGACTAAGGTCATATGGGTCAACAATTTGTTTGCAAACTATCGCTATTCAGTAGTTTCCAGTCCTGCCCCTAGAGGGCCAGTGTTTTTAAAGTTCATCTGCTACATGTTTCTACACTACAAAATTTGTCACTACTACCCTTTTAACAGGTATTCCCTCTTACCTTACTTACACCCAAAAGGTGCATATTAGAATGTATAGTTAGAATGAACCTCCCAGAATGTTTTAGAAACATTGAAATTGATTAGTTGAAATAGATGTTTTAATCAGTCAGTCATCTAAAATATTCTGGGAGGTAAGTCCACAAGGCTGGAGTTGAGAAACACCGCCCTTTCAGCAAACCCTTAAAGAAACTGACCAGCGTTCTCTGGTTAACTTGATTGTGACCCAATCTTACTCTCGCAGAAACTCTACATTCGTCCTAGCCAATCGGAGAACCTCTGTCATCCTGAGCATCAAGTTATCCATTTGTTCCCCGTGCACTGAGGTCTAGCCATCTGCCTTGTCGATGCCGAGCACTGGAGCAGGCAGCTTGCAGGCTTCTTCCTGGGCCCGAACCCAAGCCGAGGGTTTTTGTAGGCAGCCCAGTTTTACATGAAAATCCTGGCTTTGGCAAGACCCATGCGGCTCAGGAAGGAACACAGGCGGTAGCACTAGGGGAAAAAAAAAACGGCTGCTCCCCCCTTCGCTCTCTCATCCCCATCTGCTGTTGGGCCCGCATTTACATCGAACCTTATCAGAAGAGCAAGCTCCACACACACTCGTACAAAGAACAACACATGTGTCTGCATGCTCCCAGAAGAGAACGCCTCTGCTCCCGAACGTCTGCGCGGACATCAATCAAAATCAATTAAACTGTCCACCGTCACAGCTGCAATTTGTGGTCTCCAGCGGGCTCTTCTTTTATGTTGTCCCTGGCCAACTTCTGAAGCTGGTGACTTCATTAAACACCCAGTCACCTTGCCGTCTTCAGGGTGTGCCCGCCTGCCTGCGGCAGAGAAAACACGGGAAGGCTTTGCTGTAAATCTGCCGGTGCTCTTTCCAGGGGCTTAGGTTTGTTTTTAGCTGCCTTCTGGCTGCCCACAAGAGCGGTGAGCAGAATGCTTAAGATGTGCCATCTGCTTTTCCACCGTGTCGCAAAGTCCTCAGAGAGTCCTTGGAGGAGTCTCGGAGAAAGCGGAGGTGAAGACACCTGCAGCCGTCGCTGCTGCTTCCCCTCCGTGTCACCACGGGCAGCGAACCCTTGCTTCCCCTCCTCCGCTTTCTTTTCTTGTAGCCTCGCTGTTTTTCTTTTCATTCTGACCCTGGCTTTCAGCCCTTCTTGGCAGTCTTGTCCACCAGCGACCCAGAGCTAGCACTTCATAGAATCCAACACCAACAGCAGCCCAGGTTTCGCCATCTGCTCGCTTCCTGCGAGGTGTCAGACGCTCACACACTTCTTTACACATTCAGGTGTGTCTGGCCTTAGCTTGCCCCGGTCACGCTGTGAGAGCGCTGGGTTCAGAGTGCTGACCAACGAAAGATCAGAGCGGGAACACTGGACCACATAGCCACAGGATTGGCATCATGCAACCCGAAATACAAAGGTGTCAGACCACCTTTCCCAAATATTATCTCTTTTCCAATGCCTTCTGTGTTTTAGAGAGCACCATGGGCTAACTTCAGATGTGAAGGCTTTTTTCAAATTTATATTTTTATTTTGTGGATAAGGTGATCCCAGAATGTATTACGTCAGGCTCAGTAGCAAATGAATGGATTGATAAAAGTGAGAAAAATGTTAGATTTAGAGTTAAAAGTGAACTTTTTTACCTAATGTGTTTTTGTTGTGTTGTGCTGTTGGGTTAGCAACATGTTAACCAAAAACTCTTGTAATCTGTTAGTTATAAGTGCACTATTTTACCACATAATTGTGTGTGTGTTATGTATTTTGATGCGTATTAGTGTTGTACTGTTAACTTAGCTTAATTAGCAGGAAACTCATGCCATCTTTTGTGAATGGATAGAACTGATGCAAAGCAGTTATTCATAAGGTTACCAAGCACTATTTTAGATAATCTGTCTCTGTGCTTAGCACTGAGGCACTTTGCTGTTAGCTTAGCAACCTGTTAGTGAAAAGCTCTCACCATCTGTTGTGGCTTGATAAAGCTGATAAAAATGGTATACCGTTAGGGTTACAAATGCATTGTTTTACCTAATATGTTTACATTTCTATGCTTATCAGAGTTTTGTGCTGTTAGTTTAGCAACATGTTGTCAATCTGTTGTAATCTGTTGTGAATTGCTAAAATGATTACAAATAGTTAGGTTTAAGGCTACAAGTGCACTATTCAAGATAATAGTTGTGTGTTCTATGTATTTAATGCGTATTAGTCTTAGCTTAGCTTAGGAGTAAACTTGCTTCATGAATAAAATTGATGCACAGCATTAAATATTAGGGTTACAAGTGCAGTATTTCATCAAAAAATTGTGAGTGCTATGTATTTTTATGCTTATTAGAGTTAGCTTAGCAACATGTTAGCAGGAAATTCTTGTCATACTTTGGGGATAGATAAAACTGACGCAATGCAGTTAGGCCTAGGCTTACAAGTGCATTATTTTACCTCATAATTATGTGTGCTATGTATTTTGTGCTGTTAGCTTAGCAGCATGCTCATAGAAAACTCAATTGTAGTCAGTTGAGAGTTAGATCTCTTGTGTAAGGAGTTGCTGTCTATGACGAATGTCTTAAATCAGTGCTTTATTAGAAGTGGAAAGCCTAAGTAGACAGTATCCCCATCTTTTTGCCAGCTTGCCTCGCTTTCGTCACCTCTTCTCATCTCTCATCTCATCCTTCGTTTCCAGAGTTCGCACTGTGACCCCTTCCTCCTTCAAACTCTGGGCACAGGAACTCGTTAGCACTGCCGAGCGCCAGAGAGGATGATCTCACCGCAGCCCATGCCGTTTGATCAGGCGCGTTTAATTGGCTGCTACCCTGCAGGACGAGCCACGTTTGTTCTGTCGCTCCTCGCACGCTTTTAATTGGACTGACCCCCGCACTCACCGCCGAACCCCTTTTATTAGGCTTTTTTTTTAAATCACAGCTTTCGCGCTGCCATTTCCTGTTTCGCCACTGTCTAGTTTTTCCCACTCAGGCTCAGTTTGAGGAATCTTAATGTCACTTTTCTCTCTCTGCGTCTGGTTTGAAGTGTCGCTGCCTCTGATCAGAGACTCTCAGCACTTTGTGGATCCACACAGATGAGTTTGATTCATGACTCATCTGAAATCTCACCATCTTGCACATTTCTGTGGCTCACAGATTTGATACGGGCTGCTGTGCAGAAATCAGCTCAGTCTATACCAGCGTCTCTGATCCTCAGAGTAATCTTGTCCTCCATCTCTGTTCCTTTTCCTACAGCTCGCTCTTCCCTTCTGCAAGCACCACCCTTCCCCCACTATATATATACCTCAGATATAAAATAATAGTTTTAAACTCGCCAGACTCTTTTACATAGTATTTGTGGTCTGGTTATGAGAGCATTCTCTCCTCATATTTGATAGAAGCATAGTATTGGATGCACGGTCCCAGAGGATTGTGGGTATTAGCCTCAATGTGCTCTTAAAGCCCCGCTAAGAGTGGTTAGGAGTAAAAAAACAGGCCTGATTGGGGTCCCTGCTTTTCTCCACTGGCCAGCAGGGAAAAGTGTGTTACAAAGCATTAGCTTTAGACTCAGTGTGTGTCTATGATTGAAACGCGAAGCATATAAACCACCACTGAGCCTGCTGTTTTAGCGTCCGGTGTGTGTCACATCTTTAAGGTCCAGCGAACCCTTGGCGGTTTATTGATCCTCGACCCGAATAATCTCTCTGTCTATGGCTGATCCGCACTCGCTCGATATGAGCCGGTATTTAGCTCTGGACTATGTTAGCAGAGTCCAGTTACACGCACTAGCGCTGCTTCAGTTTGCTAGCTACGGCGCTAGTGTGTTTTGGAGCTGGATCTTTACCCGTATTTGTGTAACATGCATTATAATCAAACTCTAACCATTTATTGATTAACAATGATATTATATAGGCTATAAATACTCAGGGAGCGTGTAGCACTGAAACCCTATTGTAATTATTAGGATTTTTATTATTATTATCATTCCCTAGAACTGACCATGCAGCCCAAACCGCACAAACTGTTCTACAATAATATGTGACCAAAATAAATTTACATGTTTGCATTTTTTAGGAAATACATATTATATGTGGTTAGTAGGTTTTGTGAAAATAAAACTAGCTGAAATAAGGCCATTTAACACACACTTAATAGTCCTGCACAAGGCTTTTGAGTAATCAGTGTATTAGGCTAGAATATTTACTTCACAATGATTTAAAAATCATTCCACTTAGAGAAAACAATATATTGTTTTAAATTTTAAAAGACATGTTATGTGGGTGAAAGCTTGTATGCGAGGGGGTGTGAATGGTCATTAATATTCATTGAGTCACACCTGAAAAGACAAAGACCCCTCCCCTAATGGCCCATTA
>JAUMHI010000068.1:1306674-1317750 GCA_032359435.1 Enteromius unitaeniatus | reverse complement strand
CATAATACCTGATATTTAAGTGTTTGCTGCTGCTTTTCAAGAAAAATAAAAGCTTGTTTTACCAGAGAATATCAGTGCAGTGATAAGTAAATATCAGCGCTTCTAGAGGTCATCAGGGTGAGCAGACAGGACTCTGTGCTGCTGTGAATCTGATCACTAAAAACCAAACCACAAAACATCTGTGAGCATGCTAATATCAGTATATGAACACACACACATATATTTATAAACATCTACAGATATATATTTATAAAATAGATTTGTGAATAGATTAATAATATGGTCTAAACATGCTTAGACTCATAGCATTCATCATACACTATTGTTTTATGGTCTACTATATGGAGTCAGGAATTATAGTTTGGGAAAAGCAAAAGAATCAAATTTGTTCACATTTAAGCAACAATACCAAGCAAACTAATACAAGAAATAAGCATCACTCACTCGTTACGACGATCACTCCGTGACTCCTGGAGTCTGCATTCTTCTTGTCTGATGAACATTAATCTGAAGTTTATTCCTCTGAGCGCGTCTTCTTGAGTTATTTCTTTCTCACAGCGCGTCTTTTTCTGAGGGGTATTCGGTCTTATTCCTCTCAGCACGAAGCGTACAGTATCCAGGATGAACTTCAGCTAAACTCTCTCTGCTTTGTTGGTGTTGATGTGGGTGTTTACATGCGGCGCTCCGCGTGGATGATTATCATATCTATTGTTCGCGCGGCGCAGGGTTCATGTGAATTACTTTATCACAGAATATTTGTCTTAGTGTAATAGTAGACATGTCAAGCTTTCTACAGATATAACTCTCATGTTATTTACTGAGTTTCATTTTCATTTTAGTTACTTATTGCTCGTTGAAGATCACTCAGATCAATGCGGCAGACAGCGCACCCTGTTTGTTTTCTTCATTTTCTTAATGCACAAAGTTGTGTTGTTATTATATGTGTCTACAAATTAAAGTAGACCCTTCACAGATTCGATTGATGTATTGTCTTATCTGTACGATCAAAACTCAGTGTGTAATTTAAGTTCGTATTGGCGTCATCAGAAAAAGACACCTCAACCCGCATATATGCAGGAGCGGACCTCCTGCAGTCTGTTTTCAGTCAGTTGTGTTGTGATGAAGATCAGATGGAGGACAGAGATTGGATTAGATGTGTGTTTCTCTCACACAGCTGTATTATGACTCTCCTCCGCTCATAAACAGAAGTGATTCTCATCCGAGCTCAGCTGCTCCTCGCTGCTTTAGATCAGGCAGAGTCATGTCGGTGATCCATTATCAGTTCCTGTAAAAACGGGGCACTGACGTTTAGTATCCAGAGTCTGTTTAGCCTTCCTGTTTGCTATAAATATAACATAACAATACATGTTCAAATGTACCATTTTTTTATTTATTCATTCATTCAATCATTAGTGATGTGTTATCTATTCGTGATAAACATGAAGGAAATATATTTAGAATCTTTATTTTTTATTTGTAATAAACTTAACAATGCCAATATTTCATATAAATGTAACATTTATTTATAACATTTTTAAAAAATGTTTATTTAATATTTTAAATATTATTTGTTTGTTTTTGATTAACACAAGAAAAATATTTTAATTTATTAAAAAGTTTTAATCTGTATTTAATATTTAGTAAATTATTCATATTTATGACATTTAAAACATTTAAAATGTCATTTTTTTTATGTATTAAAGTATATTTATTTGTAAGAAAGATACATTCTTATTATTTAAAGTTACATATTTTTCATGAATATGCATGCATTAATTCATTCATATTTACATATATATTTAAAGAAATAGACTTATTTATTTATTCATGCATATTTAGAGAAAAAATTGTAGAAATTCTGAAGTATGTATTATTTGTGTCTGTCACCTCTTCACTCTGGGACTCGATCTCTGTTCTCTCCTGTTTACCGCCGCTAACGATGACAAGCCTCTCACTTCCTGTTTGTTGCACAGAGATAATTGACAGTCGTGAAGAAGCGCGTGCAGCGTCAAACTTCTCCATGCGTCGTTTGATCCTCAGCTCTGCTGTCAGTCAGAGGTTTGTGTGACCCGTGATTGTTTGTGACTTCAGGAGAGTTTGTGCTGCTTTGATCATGTGACCCTGATCAACCAAACCTCCTTGACGCCTCGGCTCGGACGTGTCCTTCAGTTCTCACAGACACAATTAGTCCGGCTCTTCGGCATTCAGTGGTCGAAGGTTTTTGCTTTTCTTTCCTTTTGCTTTGTTTTGTTTTGTTTTGCTGGAGTGTGGCTATTTAGCCTTTTGACGTTGTTTTATTTAGTCTAAGAGTTTTTTTTTTTTTTTTTAAGCTGTGCATTTACTTTAACTTTATTAATTTCTTTATTTCTAAGCACATGTTTCAGTGCATGTGGAAAAAAAAGATGAAAAAAAAATGTTTTGTTTTTTTTTTCAATTTAATTTAATTTAATTTAATTTTATTTTAATAAAAGTACATTTGTCCGGGAGATTTTTTTTTATTGTACATTAAATGAATGTATTTTGATTTATTTGATTAATTTTTTTTACCATTTATTTTATTATTAGTTTTTTAAATTCTCTAACTTAAGGTACATTTTTAAAATGTACTTTATTGTGCATGTAAAAAAAACATTTTAAAATATTGTTTTAGGATAAAGAAAATTATTATTATTATTATTTTTATTAGTAGTATAGCCAAAAAAATCCTTTTAGAATGGGTTATTATTATTATATTTATTTTTATTATTATTGAAAATGATAATTTATTTGCTAAAACATGTTTAATTGTAGAATATTAATTAGTCAAAAAATGTTAACATATTGTTGTCATTTATTATTATTATTATTATTATTATTTATTCATTAACTGTTGAAGAAAAACTTGAAACGAATTGTAGAACATTATTATATAAAGTCAATTATTATTATTTTTATTATTGTTATGTTTTTTGTCTTCTTCATCAGCCAGCCCTCTTTATCGTTCAGTCTGAACATTCTTCCTGATGTCATTTGTTCTCCGGCCGGTGTTGGACTTGACTGTCTCTGTGAGCTCTGATCTCCACAGAGCAGCAGCAGATGTTAGAATTTAAAGCGGAGCGGGTCTGAACGAACATGGCTCTGTTCTTGAGCTCATGTTTGCTTCTCAGACCTCACGCCTCGCTCCGAAGCCGGACGAGTCAGTCTCTTGCTGATGTCTGTTCACTGTCTGCAATTAAGTGCAATTGAGGCGTTTTTCCATTTGCCCTCTTAAAAAAGCCTCCTGTCGGGCCGTTTAGTCTGTGGATGCTGTAATTAGATTCTGGGATAAAAGCACACAGAATATAAATGTTTGCACAGAGCTCCTGCGATGCCTTGCTCCCTTGTTTATAGTTTGTTTATAGTTCACGACATGTATATTTAGTTTCAAACATAATATGTGGCCTTCTTTTTAATATTATAAATTATATTTGGGCTTATAAATAGTGTTATATGCTATTTTGGCGTTATAAATGATATTAGACTTGTATTTCGTTTTATAAACGGTAAAATCATCCAGCGTTATGTTTGATGCCTTCAGTAAAACACAAACACAGCAGCTGTAGCTGCGAATCTGCTGGGTCCTATTAGAACAGAGGTGATAATTAATACTGGGGTTGTGAATTACCATAATTTGTGCAAAATCCCGAGCTTCACCGATGCTCAGCAGTCAACCAACTATGTTTTTGGATTTGAAAGGCTAATGTGAAATAGCTCTGCTCCTCCTGAGAGGCTTGGCTAGTAAACAGCGACTTGGCCTGTTGTGGAAATTTAAATCAAAATAAAACAATTATGAATTAAAATTAATAAATAATATTTTCAATCACTGTACAACTATATAAATGCTCAAAATACTGTACAAATGTATTTAATATTAAATAAATGAATAGGATCCATTTATTTATCCAATAGAAGCCCAAAGCTTTACACTCATCACTCTCTAGCTGCTCTAGTTTAAGAAACTTTTTGAAATTGGGATGGTCAGAGACGGCGTCCTTGATCCTGTAGTGAACTTAAGGCATACCAATTGGCGTATACCACTAGGCACGGTGCCGAGCGCAGAAGCTGGGCTGTGATAGTGTATCTGGAGAGGCAGAAATGGAATTCACGCTCCTTAATGGAGCATTATGTGGTTCCTCCTCCACCCTGCAGCCCTCGCTCTCCCTCTCTCTTTCCGCGGCCAGTCCATTATTGGTTTCCCTGCAGTCGTGTCGCTGTCTCCTGTGCAGCAGCCCGTGCTGACGGCGCAGTGTTTGACGTGACAGGCCAGCCGAACCCAAAGCGCCGTGACCGGTGACTCTCCCAGACTTAATCAAGTAAGCGCGCAAACTCCCGACCGCGCACTTCCTGTTATGCAAATTGAGCTGTTTTTGGAGCACAGGAAATTAAATTGACCACCTCTCAAATCCAAACAGCTGGGGCGACAGATTAGTTAAATGTCGTCTTAGTTCTGCATTTGAAAAAACGCGTTGTGCGGTTTGTAGCCCATTTCTCTCTTCGGCTCCCCCAACCCATCGCCCATCGAGTTCTGGGTAATATTAATGTGCTTCTAAAGCCATCTCTGGCTGCGGCGAGAGCTAATCAGTTAACCTGATTAAGGAACTGATGAAATTAAATCATTTCTGTAAGTGAAAATAAAAAAATAGCCAATACGTGGGAGGATAGGTCTGCAAAATTTGATGCTGCCCCTGAGACTTTCATCAGCAGGAAAGTGTTTGCTGGAGAGCCGTTTTTAAAAAGGCACGCTTATCAAAGAATGCTTTGTGTAATTACGAAATGTGTCTCTGGTTGATAAAGCTGTTAACAAGAATGCCACGGTCCCGGCAGAAGGCGGCAGTTGTGTGTATAATATCTGTTTATTTTGATGTACAAGCTGCAATAGCCATTTTACTTTTAATCTGTGATGTGAAATATTACACCTGCATGGCTAATGAGCTTCAGAGATCACCATAAATCAACTAGAACTCATTTGCTTATGGACACCCAGTAGCGAATGCTAGGTATCACACAAACCCAGTTTTAGTAATGCACCTAGTAATTATTTGTCACAACAGTTAAATATTGTCTCTTGACATATATATTGTGTATTTTTTATTTTAGTGTACTTTTAATCTGCAAAGATATTGAGCTTCAGAGATCATCATAAATTAATCTAAACTCATTTGCTTATTACCATGGATGCACGTTTGCAAATCCAACTGACCGCTCAGGTTAAGAGGCTTTGCACCTGTCACTTGCGCAATGCCATTAAATCACAAGCTACAATTAAATGCAATTACAGATAATAACAGCAGGCGTAAAAGCCCATGTCAGAGCTAACGAATTGAAGGTTTGTGGGGGGGGGGGGTCGTTCCAGGATGACTTCAGTGCCCTGTTGAATCGGTGAAAGCGCAGCTGTTGGCTAAAGTGGCCGGTGCACTCAACCCACTACGCTGATCATCATAACAGCATCATTAACGTTGCGGCTTAACAGCCTCTTAGTCAGGCCAGGGGCTGCCTTCAGAGCCGCCCAGATATAAACCCAGCACGAGGTCTGTAATTGCATTCCAGTTCTTATTTTGAGGAATTATGGGGTAGAATGAGCCCTCTGCAAAGTGCAGAACAAAAAACAGCTCTGCTTCTATCCAGCACCTGAAATGCATGGGTTGGAAAAGCTGTGCTTTTTGTCTAATGGGCAACTGTTTGAAGGCCTTTCAATTGTTGTTTGGGGTTAGTGCTAGAGAGGTACAGCAAGAACCTCAGACCTCAAGGCAAATTGTAAATCGACTGGTTGTGACAATATCAAAAAGCTGTTGTGGAGAGAATAGCCATCTAATCATGTGATCAGATTGGTGGGGAATGCTGGAATTATAACTGCAGGGCTTTTTCACCATGAATGCAAGCCAGGCAGGACAGGGCTAAGGGCTCTTGGCGTGGATATGCCTGATTTCCTTCGTATTTTACCAGAGCAACTGACCCTGAACCAATTTGTGCGTTGGAAGAGTACATCTGCAAGGCAAATTCTATTTCTAGCCCTTCTCCATTACTATTACCCGAAGAGGACATCTTTACTTTGGAGTGCTTGCGGTGAGCTTCTCCTAGTGGATGATATTCCAGGTCAGTTGTTGCATCCTGGTGACAATATAGACACTCTTTCCTTCCATTTGCATTTGTATGCCCGCAGTTGTTATCGCCACATATAAACAGTGCTAGAACCATCACACTTGTTTTATTTTCAGCTCCTGTCTCGACCTCTTCCACCGACACTATGATAGCATTTGCATTGCTTTGACATTTCTATCAGTGACACTGTTTGCTGCTCTCACTCGCCCACCACCAGTCCAAACTCCCCAGCACTTGCCGCCTTTAATTAAGCTCAAATCAAATTACTCATCTTGTGTTAAAGGCTTAATTTGTGTGCTTTGCAGAAATCCTATTTTGGTGTCACGGCATGGATAATCTGGCCATGGATCACAATTACAGTAAACACAGAACGTTGCTCTCCAAAACGCTGATTTTGGAAGGACAAGTTCCTGTGTGCTATCCTTTCCCCCAAGCTGGAACTTTTAAACATCCCATCTCCGCTGGTTAATAGATAATTCTTCCCCAGCCAACACTGAATAATTGAACATGGAAATGAAAGGTCACTGCACAAAACATTGGCTCAAATTCTTTCTTTTGTTGTAAAAACAACAGTTTCCGGTACTAGGTGCACTGCTTGTGTTTCTTGCAATGTCATGAGCCTTGATACACCTTTGTGACTCTCAGAGGGTTCGAAGGATGTGACCTTCACACTTCACACGCCTGACTTGTGCCCATTGGCATGGTCTACGTTGTCTGCTTTTCTCTGCCAGCATGTGAGTCACATGAGGTCAAAGAAGTGAGAGGTTTTCTCTCTGCCTTATCCGTCATTGTCTTTACAACAGATTCAGTGAAGAGCGTGAAGGCTTGTGTTGGCCTACAACAGCAGGCATCAGCCACACTGGATTCTGTTGAAGAGCAAGCGGGCTGAATTGTCAAAATGTATTGTGTTGTTTGTGTGTCAGCTGTCTCCTCGAATTGATTCAGTGCCGTAAACAACTATGGAGGAACCGGGGGTGAAATCTCACCAGTGCTTGCCCCGATTAAACGGCTCTGTCGCTAGTGATGTAGACTCGGACCTGTAGGCTTCGAATGATATGTATGACGGTGTGAGCAACAGCTCAGTGTGCGCTTTGCTATGATAATGTTTTATTATCCCTCAGCAAGTTCCCTTGAGGGTCCCTGAAGGAAAACAGGTCTTATCCAAACCAAACTTGGCTACTTGCTCATTCCAGGCCAGAAACTTTCTTCTTAGCAACTTTTGAGTAGGTTATTTGCATCTGAATATCCACTGCTCGCCTTTAAACTTCTATATATCCACACTGACAGAGAGCCTACTTGTTTATTCGAGGCCAAGTTAGTTCTTCCAGAAACATGCTTCGTAGCATCTTTCGAGTAGGTTTTTGCCATCCACTGCTCCTCTTTAAACTATATCAGGGGTCTCCCATATTAAAAAAAATTATATATTAAACATATATATTAAATCTCCCAATTAAACAAACCCGAACCAGCTAATCAAGGTCTTAATTAGGCATGTTAGAAAATGTCCAAGCAGGTGTGTCAAGGGTTCAGGGTTCTCCAAACTTTTTAATTAAAACAAATTAAACAAAGTTGAACCAGATGAACCTTTCCATTGTTCTTTTTGGCCTGTTCATACCACAGGAACTACGTATTTAGTTTAGGGGAACTCAATTAGCTCCTAATTCAGAGTAGGGTCTGAAACAGTTCTATAGGAACTACCAGTGTATGCTGATTGGCCAAACGAATACGAAGCTAGCCAGCATTTTTTTAAAAAACAGTGTAAAAATATATTTGCAACCAGGAATGTGGCCCGAGGTAGAAGTTGGTTTTCTACGAACGGCCTTCCTGGCTATTTCCTAGAACTTATTATAGGTTTATTCTAGGCCAAGTTGATTCTTCCAGAAACTTGCTTAGTAGATCTTAGTGAGTATCTAACGGTCCACTTCTTGTCTCTAAACTTTGCTGTGTTCTCTCCTACAGAGGATTTACTTCCCGCTGGCTTCCCCAACATCGACATGGGCCCGCAGCTGAAGGTGGTGGAGCGCACTCGCACGGCTACCATGCTCTGCGCCGCCAGCGGTAATCCCGACCCAGAAATCACCTGGTTCAAAGACTTCCTTCCCATCGACCCCAGCACAAGTAACGGACGAATCAAGCAGCTCAGATCAGGTAAGACGAACGGATGCACTCAAAGCCCTACCGCTAATGTTCTTCTGCTTCTGTATCAGTGATTGTAGGTATCCCCGCGCTCTTCCAAAACAACCACCCACAGAGTTGCCGTGCTATATGTTGCAAGGGAAGCTGAAATGGAAAGATAATGACTTTTAATGAACTGTGTCAGAGGAGCTTAGTCCAGATTTTGTGGCAAGCGTATGATTAATGTCTGGTTTAGGCTAATGAAACTTTATTGAGAGACCCAGTAAAACAGTCTAATTATATATCTCATTAAGTCTAGCGCTCCAGTCGCCCCAAGGCCACCGTTGTGGGTCAGTGATTCGTCAGCAGCAGTGAAAAGCAAAAATCTATCGTTGCATTGGTTGACGTAAATCAGTATGGGCAACAGATACTCGGCTGGCAACCCTTGACCTGAACTCGCTTACCCAGAGTTTCCTTTTTCACCATCCATCATGGCGTTTTCAAAATAAAGCTTCAGATGCAAGCAGAGTGGTTTGGCGGTGAGCGGCTACATCTGCTCTCACCCGTGCTAGACTTGAGTGCTTTGTTTTGCGTCGTGTTAATGGACGACCCAGACTTGCCGAGGGGGTATCACAGGCCTCTGTGATGCCGTTGGCAGTGGTACAGGAACACAAATGCCTTTGACTTCTCTAGTTGAGGACAAGAAGCCAGATTACTGTGCAGCGTGTTGGGCCTTACCCAAACAGTCAGTCCTTTTAGCGTCCATTAGCGATTTGTCACTAGCCGCAAGGTTAGCGTTCATAGCTCATTTAGCAAGCTAATTTCTCCGCCTTGCTGACCGACGTACAGATTAATCAGACAAATTTAAGAGGATATTTCTGAAAATCCTCATGTTTAGCGACCTGTCCTCCCTCTGTCTGAGTTTTTGTCACTGTGTGAGTGGGTCTTACATGTTGTTGGCCTCGCTCTTCGTTGTCTTGTTTGTGACGTCTCTGTCTCTGTTTCAAACGAAGCAGCTTTGTAGCGGCATTTCCGCATTCACATGCACAACACTGACTAGCCCTCGATAATTAACGCACGACTAATTAGACCAGCTAAATTCAGTATGCACCGCATACAGCATGTACAAATGAGCCATAATCATGGTCTTAATTCAATTTGTGTGTTAGTGAGTTATCTAAATGCTTTTAGTAGTATTTGTTTGGTGTGTCTAATTGGTAATTAAATATACAGACGTTTTCTAAAACTCTCAAGATGTTAATGAATTTCTTAAGGCAATAATTGTTTTACCAAGGGCAATTAGTTTAGTCTGTTTTCATGCGCTATATTTAAAACATAACCAGATTCTAACTGTACATAACATTAGCAAGTTTTAAAACTCTAAAACCCAAACTTGTCAAGAGCATGTTCAGGTAGTATTTCCCTACAGGGAAGCAAATTAAAATAAGAGGCATGTCCTAAATTATATTACTTCTAACTTGTTTATAATTTTTAAATTAAGTATTTATTTATGATGGAATTACGTATTCATTGTGCTGGCACTGAACTTTTATTTTTGCTTATTGCAGTTAAATATTTTATTTGTAAGATTTTTTTTTTGGTTATTTATCTTACATTAATAAAGTCAATCATTATAAAATGATTAAATTAAAGGTAATCAAAAGTGTTTGAATTTGAAACATTTGAATACTTATTATTTTACTTTTAATATACATTAAATTTAGTACTGTCAAATGATTGTGATTTTTTTTATGCATAATATACATAATATATCAGTGTATATTTATGTATATATAAATGCACATGCATGTGTATATATATATATATATATATACAAACAGAACATTTTATATATATATATTCATAATAAGTTTACACAGTACACACATATTATTGTAAACAAATAAATTCTATATTAAGCATATTATTTCAGGATAAGTTTAGATGTATTTGCATTGAGCATTATTTAAGTAAATATTTAATTTGTGCAATTGTTTGACTAAATAAAACTATTAAAATTGTCATTGCGAATAATAGTTTTGAACTTGGAGATCGAATGGTGCTTAATTCCTCTTTTTTTTCACCTTTAGATGTTTTCAAATGTAGAAACCTGAAAATGATCTTGACAAGTTTTGCCATAAGCTAGTGTCTAAAAACATTAAACAAGCTTTTGAAAGAGCTTTAAGTCTGTGTGTACCGTGTCGTCCTACAAAGACGGCGTTTTGATTTCAGGGTGCTGTGAACCCGACCCTAAAATCTGCTGTTTTTTTTTTTCCTTTCTGCTTCTTTTTTCTGTGTTATCATTTACAGAAGCAATTGGTAAGTGTCTCAGCGAGCGCGCAAGCTTCCTCGCGTCCCTGAAGCAGGTGGCATTTTAACTTGGTTTTAAAATGCATGTCCTCCCTCTCCTTTCCCTTCAATGTCTGTTTCTACCCTCCGTGTTTCTTTCTCTTCTCCTCGCCCACTAACATGAAATCGTCCCCTGTTTCTCTCCAGCTTTAGAGGATGACACACTGCAGAAAGAGTGCGTGTGTGCGTGCGTGTCTTTGGATTTACTAGTGTTGTCTGTTCACATGCAGCTCTCGAGCTCTCCAGAGAGTCCACAAATATTGAGATGCTTATAAAACAGAAGAAGAAGAGATTAGGGCTTGAGAAACTCCAGCCAGGCATTCACTTCCGTCACACACACACACACACACACACACACACACTCCTTACTGCCTGTGCTCGACAGGTGAAGTCAACAAGAAACACCTCAGAAGACAACTCACTTCTGTAGTGTAGGGCAGCTGTCGCTTTTATTCATCAGGAATCCCCCCCCAAAAAAAAAAAAAAAAAAAAAAA